>JBBPQL010000091.1:0-60914 GCA_038092515.1 Boletus subparvulus
AGTTCAGTATCAACATGCACACACATGTACAGATACTATATAAGATAGGCCTTACAGCCTATCTCTCTATCGAACTATCTTGTTCTTTCCCCCTCAGTTGGTTCCTCTCTAAAGCCTCCCTGCTTTAGCTTCACCACCAACTGTTTACCCTTTGTTCACCAACCAAGGACCAGTCTAAGTGAGTCTCCACTAGACACTCTACCCTTCGTGTTCCTGCGCTATCGGGATTGTATTCCCGATAACCATTCTCAGGCAAAGGCAGTCCTGACTGTCCTTGGCATCAGCAATGATATGAATCCAGTGCCACACAAACGTCAGCGTGTCACATTCAGCAATATGGCGGCAGAAGTCGAAGGGACTCAGGTTGTTTCGGACCTCCCAGACATTGCGACACCAGTGGACCAACATGGCGGAACATTGGACAGAGGGGAAACCACCATGTTATGCCATGAGAAGGTCAGTGACCTGCTGTCCGTACCAGGCATGCTGATTGGCTCACCGTCCTTGACTGGCAGGATGCTTTGTCAATTCGGATGCGGCGCATTGAATGCAACGTTCACGCAACAAATGAAAATCTGGTTCAGCGTGTGGACACCTTCGAGGATAACATCACTGAACAGATACGCGACATTAAAGAATTGATAGGCAAGACTCATCCGACCATCCACTCTGCTGCTGTCTCTCCCAGCCCTCTTGCACCGAGCCCAAGCCAACTTCTCAATGTTCCGACTCGCTCTGACGCACGAATGACAACAACTCCCCCTTCCATCAATCTCACTCACCGTGACTCAGTCTCAGTGCCGGTTATCACTAGTCAGCTTGGCGAGTTGATTCCCGATGAAAACCTCGGCACTGCACGCCTCGGTGACGAGGCCTTTCAATTTGACAAGACAAAGGTGCCCGACCCTCCCACCATCCACCTCTCAAAGGACATCGACAGGCTATGCCGTGAATGGGAGGACTCCACTCTGCTGGTTGTGAACGGGCACGGCATTCCAGTCAAGTACTGGCCGGAATTCTACAAGAAAGGAAAGGGAGCAAAGACGAGTGCATGGCAAGCGCTTCGTGTCGAATGGGGGAATTGGAAGGTGCGCTGTCACGACCCATCAGCGTTGTGATGTCAATCCTACCTCTGAGTCAATGCAGTTCATAGCCGAGGAACGACAGCGGCACCCCAACATGTTATTGTTCTGGAACAAGTTCAGCAACAACAATGGTAAACGAATTTCCTACCAGCGCATCCTCGATGTGTTGGCCAAGGAGCGCAGTGAAAACGCCGCCCAGGATGCTGCCAATGCGCGTTTCTTTTTCGGAGGCAACCTTGGACACCCAGATGCAAAGGGAGCCTTTTCCTACATGAAGACCGGCAAGATGTTCCTATCGTCGAAGGACGACGTGATCGCCCGCAAGTGGATCAAGCTACTCGAGGACGAGCCCAACATTTCCTCCCGCTGGGCAGTTCAGAACACAGCTCCATGTTTAGCACCGGCATCCGGCCCATCGCCTTGATCCTGCGGAGTGTCTGCACTCCGGCGTATGCTTATTTTTCCTTCATATTTGTTTCACATTTTCGTGACTTAATATTGTCCTTTGTATCCCTAGCTGTTCCGTTTCCTTTATACTACTTGCTTTACGTTTCGTCACTTAGTTTTCAAGTTGTCCTCATGTATCCCTAGTTGTTCCATTCAGGCTTCCGTCCCCCCAGCATCACGATTCACTGGATCATATCAGTACCCATGGACCTTCAAATTTAAGACATTGATTTAATCCTCCTTTATAGTTTACATGGCGTGACAGGACGTTCTCCGTATGTTCTGAGATTGTGCTTAGGCAGTTGCCTTCGTGGTTATAGATGGAATATGTATCAAGACTGGTTGAATACGATGGGGTATCCGTGTACGACGACGGTCCAAAACCACGCGACCGCTCGGCGAGCGAGTCTTCGGAGTAGCTTAGTATCGCACCAGATGAGCGGAACGCGAGAGAGACCCACCAGAGCTCGTGTAGGAGTATCTTGATGGGGATTGTGAATTAGTATACGAGGGAAACAATTATTTCGTGCCAATACTGTACATCGGTACTCATCGAACGAAAAGCGACGTCGAACTATTGAAGGGTACGGACCGGGAAATGTACTCGCACTCCTTTTCCAGCGCACCGCGCGGACGTCCGATTCCGCTGGCTGAACGGAAATGCGACTGGTGGAGAGGTTGATGGACGTTTATGCTTCGGATTCGATGTGTCCGGCTATATACGGGCCAAAACATTTTAGTGCGACGGACGTTTGATAAAAGAGAAGTACATACATGAGATGAAGCAGAGGGTGATGGTGTTTGATTTACGCTCCCGAGGAGCTCGAGAGGCACGGGTCTCGAGCGGGCCCGTCTCTCCAGAACGTGGCCCCGGGGCGATATTTGCCTCGGTCGCCAGTGCTTCCCGGTCCTGTGGGACAGCTTTGATGTTCAGTGGCTTTCCGAGTCGGGGAACTACTCAACTGATTCTTCGACAGACACGACAGCAGAGGGAGCGACCGGGGCATGTGACCCACGCTCCTTTCCAGCGCGCCGTGTGGAGGGCCGCCGGGTCGGTCGTCGGGACGCGAACACAGCGCATCGCCGCGGGTCGATATCGCCAGTCGTGCGCAGTAGGGCTGCAAGCACCGGTGCACGAGGGAACGATCCGAGACGCCGAGCCGCGACTTCCGCATGAGGAAGGGTGGCGGTGCAGGGCGCGCCGGCGGCGGGAACTCTGAGACTGTAAATGGGACCGTAAGCGTCGCTTGGGGGACCGTCAATTTTCCACATGACGTTCACATCGCTCACTTTACACATTTACAGCACAGCCACGTAAATTTATCGGATTAACCATACTTTATCGAAAAATTGACATTGTGAAGTCCAACTTGAATGTCGAATGTGTCAACGTCTAACCGCTGGCAGCCTCATGCTGGAATCACAGACTAGGAATATCGCAAGTACACCAAAAAAAAAAGTATTGCTCCCATAACAGATTCTGGAGGAAAACCAATATAGGTGCAGCTAATTAAAGTGGAATCTGGATGCCTGAGTACATATTAGGGTGGTCCGACATCCAGTGAGAAAAAGTTGAGACGGGAGGACGAACGGATTGGATGAGGACGACCCTGTGCAGCCTGAGCTTGTAGCGGGCACGCCAGGCGCCGGAGAAATCGAGCACGACGTCGGGCGTGCGGGGGTGTATGTAGTCTGGTGACCAGACACGTCTATTGGGGCCTCATAGTACGGTCTTATTACCGTGTATGAGCGAGTCGTAGATATGCTGCTGGAGGGACATGCCAGAACGGCTCTGACCTCGTCACCCCGATTCTCCCTCTCGTCGGACTCCGCACCGTCCATCGCTACGCACAAACCCCACCGTTACACTCAGAGCGGAAGCGCGTCATGATGATCGGCATAAACGACCTGTATCTGCCAGTGGAACACTCGTGCATGGACGTACCGAGAATAATATATTACCGCTGCGACCGTCCAATTCTACACTGAGGATTGGAAGCCATACCTTGGCTTGGATGTGTTCAACCATAAGGAGTCGCCTGCCATCATTTCGGAGATGGAGCAGCCTTCGGGGGTTGAATTGGCTGTGCTGCGATTTGATAGTGGGCGATCCGCAGGAAAAGGGTCGCCTGTAGTCATTCCGCAGATATTTGTTTGCCACGGTGTGTTAGTATCCAGTCTCACGTGCTCTCGACTGCAGGAGGACTTACTACCTCCCACCTTAGTCACATCCTTCACACAACTACCTGCTGATACCCCACATAGTTCCAATCATGTACATAGTAGCCAAATTATTGAGTCAGATATTAGATAATATTAGCCCATAGGTCCGTCACGACGCTTTTCCAACACCATTTTTACCAGAATCTGTTCGTGTTTGGTTCGAATCCTTGGACCATACGTAGCGTAACCACGTTAGACGTCAAACTGGACCACTAATCATTCCTGATTCAGTACAAGATTGACGGTGCGAGCGCAGAGCACGTACGCCATTCCCTATAAATACTTGAGCCCGCTGTGCGACATACATATCCACAGCCTGTGCGATAAACTTCTGCTCCCAGGTCGTCTTCAGGTCCCGGCTGCTGTTGACCTGATCCCAACTCATGTCTTGTGCAAGGGCGGATTTAAGTTCTTCGACCCACGGTGGTGGGCCGTTCGTCATGATGTACAAATATCGAAGAGGATCCGCGGCTTCCTTCTGGACCTGGCTGACCTTGTCGACAATCTGCTCGATGGATGGGTGGCAGCGCCGAATGTAGAGCTGGATATTCGCCTCCGACGTTTCACCCCGACCACCGTCAGTTGGTCGATCAAACTTGTCATGAAATTCAGGGAATGAGTTGAACGCGTTCCAATCCGCAGACCACTTGGCGAGATGCACACAGTGATCTTTGAAGTCCCCTCGACGGACGTGAATCACAAGAAGCCCAGGGATAGCGAGCGACATGTTTTCCTCCCGAGAATCGAAGAACCATCCCAAAAACCTTGTCTTCCTCGGTTCGAAAAGATGGCGATTTCGACTGAAAGCATCGTGGACGAGTGGTGACCATCCCCAGAGCGTAGTGACTGGCGATTTCGACAAGTAGGGCCAAACACTCAACATCCGCTTCTTATTACCAAATATCCTAGTTGGGGGGCCGTGCCGACATGAGAAGGCTGTGACACATATGCATCAACCCAACTGCGTACCAATATTCAAAAATCGCATTGCTACTCGGGTCCAGCATGAGGCATGGGTCGTCGATCGAGTTGATTTTTTCGACCCATTTTTCGAATACGTAGGAAACTGGAATATCGTCGCTAAATCGCATTTCATCACTGGTGGTGTCCGACACCTGTAGGACTGTTGGATTCGGGCAGACTTCATGGAAGAACTCTCTGGAGACTGAGAGAGGAGTTTGATCACTGGGAGGCCATGGACCGCCAACCATCGGACCTGTTGGTAGTAATGAATTTGTGAAACAGAATTAGGGATGATGCTTACCGCCCAGGAGGGCAGAGAGAGGAATGCGCGAAGGGATTTGCTTGCCGTTATATTCCGAGTAGAGTGAGCCGTCCGGGTTCCAAACGTAGTCATTAAACACGAAACTTTATATCATGCCAACAAAATTAGATGTTCGCAAAGTGATGGAGGTATGAACGTTTAATACTCACGATCGATTAGTGGCATGGGCGAGCAAACCTATCATGACAAAGTCTTGCATGACGTTTCCCCAGCCCGAACCTAGAAAAGGATGGTTAGTGGGCAATGCACTCATTCATTATGGCATACCCTAGACTTCTTACTGTGGGCATAGTTCGCAGCAAGGAAGTACTTCACGGTCTTGTGCTTGTACTCTTTGTAGTGCGGTAAGGAATTTTCTTTTGCTCTTACTTTTTCATACAGTGGAGGAAGTCGTGGCCCCACAGATGTTGGCGGGGTGTCGCGCCAGCGTATGTAGACATGCAATGCAATAGAAGACAATAACAAGATTCCCAGTAGTCTGAATCCTCGCCTGGACAACCTGTAGGGCGCCATTGGAAGAAGGGAGGGTGGGGGGTGGGGAAGACGTTAGTGGAACTTGAAGGCTCTCAGATTTGTCGAGGTTACCTATAGCGAGCCCTACTTCGGATCGCGGAACGAAAACGGACAGGTTATTGACGGAGCCGAATGGAAGAACGACAGCCTGAGCGCCCTGTATCAGAACGACCACTCTATCCGCGCGTACCTGACTGTCCCCTCCATCATATATAAAGCTTCGTGTGTCTGCCTGTGTTCCCCAGTCTCAACAAGAGCGTTATTGTTATCGTTGTATTGACTATTCTCATTTTTCGCATTCCTCGGAGTGCAGCCGTTACGCCCCTGTCCTAGCGTGCGGCGGGGTTCAAAATCACGGTAACGAGCTATGCGTCGCACATCTTTCTGATAGAAGTCCGTTCTCCTACAGGCTCCACCAGAGCTATCCGCTCCGCGACGAGTACCACCCTCGCCCAGCATCAACTATGTTTGTCCTTTCCCTACACACGATTCCCTGCCTATTGGAATACATTCTGAATCTCAGACTCCCCGAGCACTGGTTCGCCATCGCATGGTCCGACATTCCCTCCGCACCAAGCATACTACGACGATGGAGCCATGTCCATTCAGTCATACCCGGCGAGCCATTTGTCATTCCACGCAGTAGAGGCAGTTCCCAACACGCCGTGTGCGCACCCGCAGGCCAGTCACCACGCCCGTCATTCGTACCCCTAGCACCCGCGTCAAATCTGCAGCCCACCCATTCGCCGGTCAACGCAGTCGCGCCCGCCACCTGCAAATGCGCCTCAAGCGGACTTCATTATCACCTCCGTCAAAACTGTTGGAGCGCACTCATCACCACCCGCCCATACTAAACGTGCCGCATATGCACCTGTAGGCCAGCCACCACACTCTTCCATACTGGCCCAGCACCAGCACCAGCACATCAAATCCACCCACGACAACACCGTCGCGCCCGCAACACACTCATCGCCACCCCCATCAAAACACATCCACAGCCAACGCGGTCATGCGCCAAGTACCTATGCACGGTCGTATATCGCAACGCTCAATGCGTGGTGCCCAATTTTCTATATGCCAGAAAAGAAGGTGACAACTAAAATCCATTGAGCAAATCATCGTGCTTCAAACAAAGGCGGGACATCTACAAGCGTAAATCGTAGCATGGATCCTCGCCAACATCCAGTGAAACGGTCTCATCCCTGCCCTTTCCGTTCCAAACAGGATGCCACGAATGGCTCGTCTAGCAACAAAGGAAGGGACAAACCATCGGAAACCGAGACAGAGCATGAAAATTATATAACTTCTTTTTCTTCTACTGTTCGCTAGGTTTTCATCCTCGTTCATCATCGTCAAAACGTCTATTATTCGTATTTTTGTCGATGATTTATCTCCTATTCTCGCCTTAGCAAAAATCTACGAAAATCAACTACAATCTCTTATTTCCACACTATTCTTTTTGTTGTTATGCAAGCACAAGCAAGGTCTAAGTTGTCTGGTAGAATTTCTATGCTTTAAGATGCACTTTATCGATGGGTGGGCGATTCGCCCTTTCCGCAGAAAGGGGCTGCCTCATGTCGCGCCAGTGGCGCCACAGTGAGTACCACTAGCGCTCAATTGTTTCTACCTTGCTTCAAATGTCGACTTCAAAAAGGTATCAAGATAATCAACCCGATGGTCAAGTACAGGGTGATGCCCGCTTGTCTACACAAGTTTTGACACTGGGAAAGGATCACATCGTCTCTTTCGCGGGTACCAGTCAATTCACGGCGCAAGGTGTCTCTGCCTGTGGCCTTGCTGCGTTTAACTTTGCCAGGATTGGGTTTCGAATCGAACAAAGCAAGAAAAACCTCACGGATGTCTTGAACGAGCTGAGCACGAGGGAGGTCATCGAGGTGAGTGTGCGACATGGTTGCTGTGCCGTCTAGCAGTCGTCGCGTACTCGATCCATCAATGATGGGCTTGATCGTAGGAAATCGTAGCTATTTGTGCAGGATGGTCCAGTAATCTGCATCTGGAGGTCGACGACATCCACAACCTCCCAATCTTTAGCAGATCTCTCAGACTCATGTCTGTCGAGTATGGCCGTCCTCGGCCAAAACACTTTCAGATCCTCCTTGAGTGCGTGCATTGTGTATATCTCTCTGCTGGGACTACATCATCGTGCTTTGCTTTCCCTCAGAAAAATGAAAAAGATAGAGAAATCGGCCGTAATGATCATCACGCGTCCACCTGAGATCATTGCTTGTTTCAAGTTTGCCAACGCGAATGCCAGTCCGCACTCATCCACACTCGACAACCCACTTTTCGTCGTCTTTGATTCACACCCCCGTCCCTCACATCCTCATGGAGCTGGTCTATCGTTTAGTACCTCAATAGAAAATACGGCCCGCACTCTGAGTGATATTTTACCCCCGATCGACGAGAGCATATTCGACTCGTCCGACTTTCAGTGGCAAGCACAGCTCCTTGCGAATTGCTCGGCACACGTCTACGTCGCCAGGCATCGACGCAAGGACCACGAGGAAGCCATCATCCAGTCCAGCTTGGCTATACTCACCCTTCGTGCGCAGATCTCGGAGCTCAAGCACGAAAACGAGAAATTTGGCTCTGACAACAAGCAGCTCGAGTCAGAGGTCGATCGCCTCCGGGCCTCTGTGAGGCAAGAACAGATGAAAGTGAAACATGAGGCTTTCCCTCCTTTGACAGCGTTTCCAAATCGAGTGCGGGGGCGCTCCTTTGGCTTGATTAGCCACGCTCCCGCTGGTCCTTCTCGGATATCTGGCGCGTATAATCGCTGTGCTGATACCCCATCCACGGTGCCTGTCCAACGTCATCGTCCTGTGGATCCGCCCCCGGCCACTGGTACCTCTGGAGCGCAAAGTATCTTCGCCGACAACCCACCCCCTGTTCCTTCCAAAGCGCCACCTACTTACGAAGACCTTGACCTCGAAGATGAGTCAAGCACTGATTCAGACGACATTTGGATCCAGACCGCATATGTCGCTCGCGAACTCCAGGATAAATTTGATTCTGAAGATCGACGGCTCCGTCAAGAGCATGCAGAGCTTGCCCAGTTCATTCAAGCCACATTTCAGTGTAGTATATGCATGGACGAGCTGCCTGAAGACGACGTCGCCAAAGTGGATGACTGCGTGCACACGATGTGTAGGTCCTGTTTAAGGGAGTATGCTTCCTCGAAGATCCAAGAACATCGGTACCCGATATTTTGTCCCGTGTGCACCATTACCGCGGAGAGCAAAGGTAAACCCGGTGGTAGGCTTCACGTCTGCTATTCCCTCGTTGGCGACGCCAATGTTTTCGCATTGTAGTGATCTCGAGGTTCCTGATCGAACAACTCGGTGTCAGCGAGGAGCAATCTCAGATCTTGACCGAGATGGAGCTGGCTGAATTCACCGTCCAAATCCATTGTCGCAAGTACGTCGCCTATCCGTCTTGCCGCACCCTTTCCATTTGAGTGGGAGATGTGACACGCTTTCAACAGGTGCCGGCGCCCTGCCTTTGTGGACCGCGAAGACCACTCGGAGGCGATCAATATCGTGTGCCCTCAGAGAGACTGTCAACACGTATGGTGCAAAAAATGCGAGCAAACAATCGCCATTGACGGCCCGAAACATTCATGCGACGGGTCGTCCGAGCTGGACCATCTGATGAAAGAAAAGGGGTGGAAACATTGTCCGAGTACGTGACGTTCCCCCCTTTTTTCGACCGTAGATGCACACCGTGGGGACTCACGCACCGACGTACAGATTGCACGACGCCGATTCAAAAGGAGACTGGATGTCAACACATGACGGTATGTGCTCGCCCCTCTTCCCACTCTACACCTCCTTGTCCCTCAACGACGCCGGTCGTCCAATATTGATGTTATTCTTTTTTTTTTCTTTGGACAGTGCATCTCGCCCGGGTGCAATACCCATTTTTGCTACGTCTGTGGTGGCATGATCGTCCGATCTGCACTCAACCAAGAGATCAATCAGGCCGTCTCGGCACACTTTCGCAAGTGCCAGCTGTTCGAAGTCCCGAATTGAGAGGTTTTCTGGTCGTCATGTTTATGGGAGCGTATGGTTTAGAGGAACGCTCGCGTTTGCTTGTTGCTCTCTTTTTCGCACCCCCAACTCTTGTGAAGGAGAGAAACGTGGCGTAAGATGGATTGTATCTTCTCCCATACTTCTTCGACCATGTTCATGTTCATCTCGCGCAGACTACCGCTGTAATGATGGGCGTTAGGATATATGTATAGGCTGACTGTGGGTGCTAGCGGGGCAAGCACCAGTACTCATAGACCCCCTTTTTCGATACAAAACCACGGCCGGATGGCACTCCTCCTCAACATCTTCCATCGTTATTATGGGTCTACCTTGGTCAGGTTTGGATGTTATCTTACAGGCTTTCAAAGGAACGACACCTTTCGGCCTTCCGCCATGAACGAACTCCATTCCCGACAACGTTGTCACTAAATTCCATGCAGATTAATGGTATGAATAACTAATGGTATGCAGTTGAAAGTCTAAGCGATATGATCGTGGGATGTGTGATAGTGCCTCAAGGTTTTGGACGAGGCGTGAATTTGAGCAAGCATCCATCCTTGGGGAAGAGCGTTGCAATGATCCTGTTCACACACATACAATGAGCACACGCAGATCACCACACAAAACGCAAGACATACTCGACTTTATCGCTCTCAGGCGTGAGGTGGTGCTCCCAGTCGGTGAGCACACTGGCAGTGGAAAGGACCAGTGCCATGCTCAAGTTTGCATACTCGATACCGATGCATTTGTGAGGGCCACTACCAAACACGAGATAGTTTTGAGGGTTGGTGTTGGCAGAGTTTTTGGGATCGAGCCACCGTTCGGGAATCAAGCTATCATGGTCGGGATACACTTCCGGGTCGTGCAAGGAGTTGTAAAAGGACGGGATCACCATGCTGCTGGCAGGGACCGTGTAATCAGAAGTGATAGGGAATGGCTTCGTGGTTTTGTAAGGAACCTTGAAACAAAATTGTTAAATACCTGCTCACAGAAAAGTAGTGGATGGGATTACCATGGTGACAGGAGGCTTGAAGCGCATGCTTTCCTTCACAAAGGCCCTCAGGTAGGGCATCTCCTCCAACATTTCCAAGGTCATAGGCTTGTCGACATCATTACCCCGAACGCGATACTGTTCGTCGCGAATCTTGGCCAAGATCTCGGGGTGATCGGCAAGGTGCTGAAAGCCGTAGATCAAGCCACTGCTCATAGCATCTTGAGAGGCGAACAAGAACGAAAAGATAACCATGGCCATCTCGCGGTCACTGAAATCTTTCCGACCCTTATAACCAGGGGCCTGTAATTCCTTGACCCACTGTTCGAGCATGCACTCTGGCTCGGCACCCTCTGCAATGGCGATCTTGGATTTTGCGGCAGCCATCTCCAACCATTTGAACGCAGCTTTGCGAGCTTGTATGGCTTTGTAAACTTTGGTTCCGGGGAGAGCGAGGGGAAAGTTGACGAGCTCCAGGGCACGGGTAATATCCCAGTACTTTTGACTGATCTCAACAGCGCCTTCTTCGGGAATATGATTACCGCAGAAGACACGAAGCGATATATGCATGTTAAGCTGACGTGCGGTCTGCATGATCGACTTAGGTGAGGGATTCTTGGCAGCGTCTGCAAGCCATTGGTTCAAATGATTGCGGGCGATGGCGTCCTGAATTGAGATGTAGATACTTTGAAACGGTGAGGAAGTGAACGTGGAGCTAAGGCTGGGAGACGCATACCTAAGAGCCTTGCGGGTGAAAAGCGTATTCAAGACCCTTCGGTACTCTACGTGGCTTTTACCAGTAAGGAAGACCCTGAGAAAGAAAAAAAAAATGTAGTCCGTTTGCGCGCAAGCAAAGAACATTTACAAACCAGTTATCGGGCATGAGGATTGACTTTGCGGAGTGGACAAGACAGGGTTCGGCGTGATTTGGGGAATTCAAAATCTTACGCGAACACTCATTCGACGAGGCCATGACGATAAAGCTAGATGCAATATCGTGTCAACGGTCATTCGATGCAGATGCAAGGACGTGACTTGCATGTTGAATACGCTAATGGCACTAAGAGCCCCAGAGTTCCACTGAGCCATGTAGCCCTCCATGGTGGGTTTCATAGAATCGGCGAATTTCCCGATGATTGGAATGGTCCATGTCGCGCCGGGGAGATGCTTCTTCTTGTACCTGTACACGGACTGCTCGAGGACGAGGAGGGCGGCGACAATGGCGAGGGTGGTGTAAAGCCAAGTTGCCTGGTTGGAGGTAGGGAGGAAGAAAGAGGGGACGGGGATGTCAAAGAGCGGGGAGGAGGGGAAGGAGGAGGGACTTGGTATGGAAGAGGAGTGATGGCGAAGGAAGGACGCCATGATAGAGGCGGTTGGGAAGGAAAGACGAGAGGCAGACTTGAAACTTATGTACCCCCCTCGCACGCTGATTGGCCACAAAAATCATTCGACAACTCTAATGGAGAAAAGCACAGCCACCGATGGTATGAAGCGTGAGCAAAAAAGGGCAGAAAAGCCCTTGGCAATGGCGTAGCCGAGCCACAATGCCACCAGACTTCTTTGGGATAACCAGATCAGCCAACTTGAATGAGAGACCGGCTTACACAACGCAGTGGGCAATCTTTAATCGGACAAAAGGTGAAAATAGGCCTATTGTCTAACCTTTAGGCCAGATTAAAGTTTGCCCACCGCGTTGTGTCAGTTGCGAAAAGTTGTGCCACTGTGAAGACACTAAAAAGTCGTCAGGCGATAACGTTACTTGTCTGCTTTGCAGATCCGGGGCGCAGGCTGGCAGCACACAATGTCTAACAACAGAGACTTGCACTGAGCCCACTGCGACGACCCTTGGTAGATTGCAACTCGGCTTGCAACCTAACCTCTTTCTGAACAGCTCACTAGCGCTCACTGATCGCCAACTCGCTCCGTGCTCGCGGAGTTCGAATAATAACACACCACAGGGGCTTTTCCAGACTTGGCTCAACTTTCGAACGATATGTACCTCAAATTTCGTCGCAGTATGGGCGATCGTAATCATCGTATGAATGCTGTGTCCAGGAAAACTCAAAAAAATACAGGCGAATAACCAGTAACAGGAGAGGATTAAAGCAATAGACCAGCAATGACAATAACGAATACCGCGCCGAGGACGCTTTGTATGCCAGCCCCCGTGCCAACTCCGGTGCCGCCGGTGGAAGAGGGACTAGAGCCTGCAGCTTCCGTCACGTTGACCGGGGCAGGTGCAGTGGACGCATTCAAGGACGTGTTGACGTTTGGTGCAACAAAGGTCGGTCCGCCCCCAGCGCCAGTGCTGTTGACGTTAGGAGCGAGGTACGGGACGTAGGCATCAGGATTCAAAGCACCAGGAATCGTGCCTGTAAGGTTCAATAGTGGAAGGTTGTCAGTCGTGAGGTTGTTGTTCTGGTACGAGGTAGCATTTGCAACAAAGGCAAAGACATCTGACAGGTAAATGTATCTTAGGCTCAAAGTAAGTGTATCAGGAGATAGAACGCACTGGAAACGGTCTTATTGGTATCTTGGCGGCCAAGGTTGCCGAGCCCCCAGTTATTTTGGACAGTAGAGAGACTAATCAAGTCATATAAGTTGATGCGCCTGGTCAATATGAATAGCATTCCTTACATGGAATAGTGGGTATAGAACGTATCATCGGTTGTGTTCCAAAGGTTTTGCGGGACAACACCACCAATCAGAAGGCTAAACACTTGGTTGTTAATGTTATAGGTTTCGTTTCTACAGGAAAAGTATGAGTGAAAGTTTCATTGACCCAGAAATTGACGTACTCGTCAAACGTCAACAAAATCAGTGTCTTGGGGGTGTTGAAATTGGAGTCCTGAAGCAGGGACACTAGCCAGTAGTCCAGCCAGGAAGCAGTATACTCGATAGTAGTATCATGTGCATCGCTGTGATAAAGTTGGCACGAGGCACTGGTAAAATAGAGCGACCCACTTTCGGAGGTTAGGCGTGACAAAGATCCACTGAGAGAGGGTGTCGTTACCGACCTGTATTACCCGTACACGGTCAGCAAAATTAACCGAAACAACTAGACGATACCTACATCAACAGCGAAGTCGTTGAAGTTCCTAATACGCGCGGCACGCGTGGTATTCTTGCCAACCGAATCAAAAATGACTAACGGGTTGTGCTTGCGCACGTAGTACGTATAGTTATCAGGGTTGGTATAGTTGTAGCCTGGGTATCCATCCGTGGGCATGTTTTCCTGGTAGGATGACCAGCTGATACTCTGTGCCTCCAAGAGGTCGACTATTGTCGAGACATTGTTGGGAATATAAGTAAGGTCATCGTTTGCGAGTCCAAAGAAGTCGCCTCCGGCTGATGCGATGTAGTTAGGCTCGCTAGGGTGGGTCACAGCATAGTAACTGCTGAGAAGGATGCCCTGGGCAGTCAGGTTCTGAAAGACGGGATTTGAGCGAGCTTGTGTAAAGTCGGTGTTCTCTAGCCAGATTTGAATGAAGCGGTCGAAAACCTTGCCAGGCACGTTGGGGGTGTTGGTGATCGTGCCATTTGAGGTCCCAACGTAGAAGGGAGACGTGTCGGTCGGGCTGTGAAACAATGACAATGCTGCGACAGTGGAGACATGAGTAACTAGACTTACGCTGCAGCAGGAGCAGTGAAAGTCGACGCGATTGATGCTGAAACAGACCCTACTACTGCTCCAAGAAGGATTGAATGTTTGATAACCATGCTGGTTAAATGCAGTTCAAGGACGCCTCGTAAGTAGGAGAACCAAATGAGACCGCCTGGCCCTGGCAGCCTTGATATACCCTCTCGTCAGCAAGCACGTGGTCCTCCTCGAATCGACGATTACTGCCGACTCCGCGTGATAGCGAGTCAAGCCAGGCCTGTAGTACTAGTAGCCAGCTCGATGGTTTCAGGATGGATTTTACAGGAACACGATACAGACACGTGACTTGAAATTCTAAACTCGTCACGAACGTTCGCTGTGACGGACCACAGTAGCCGGTAGATCTGCGGGTTTGGAAGTTCGGACTGCCGATTGCCAATCCGCAATGTTCGATGTCCAGTAGGGCGTGGCCCATCACCAATATTGATTCATCGACAGATCATGATTATGATGCCCCCAAACCGAATAACGGGAACTCAATTCGAAAACTAGCTATTCCTGAAGATGAATTCTCCAGTCAAACCCCCACATATTCAAGTGAAAGCGTTCACTGGAGCTGTCATCCCTGTGCTTTGAGCACGAACGTGTCTTGCGCGGACCTCGCGGTACCCTGGCACTTTGGTAGCGTTTTGACACATGATCCTGAACTTTCTGAACATTTCCAGTTCTATATCTGAGCGTCAGAATGGACCCTATTACGAACCAAGGTCCAAAGGCCATCCGCAAAGCTGACGAGTAACGTTATCGATTGAGGTGCGATAAATGAAGCAAGCGCTCCTAATTGTCTTCGGGGCCGACGCCGATACTTTAAATGGGAAAACACCACGTTGAGCGGCCGATGCATTGGGAATGTTGGTCCCTAGAGACGAGAACATGAACCAGACTGACATTTTTACTTGCTTGAAGGTTGCGCTGAGATTAATGCACTTAGCGTCTGATCCATAGCTGACTACCAGAAGTCAATGGCTGCATCCAAGTCCTCACGATCCATAGCCTGAGACGCCGCTATCTGAGAGATTGGGACCTGCTGGTTGTCTTGATGCCCCGCGTTGTGCACTTTATTTAAAAATTCGGGCTCACCTCCTGATTTACACAATGTCTCCGTATGTGGCTACCAAGCAAAAACTGAGCATCAACTTGCCAGAGTCAAAGAGCGAAGGGTGGTATTGGATGCTTTTTCTTCGCACGGTGTTATGCACTCGATGGTTTGCCCCTCAACGTGGCAACAACCTCATAGCGGGCTCATCTGGACACCTCAAACATAACGTACTCATTCCACGACACTTTTGTGAGGCTCTCATTGGCCAAAATGCCCATAAGCGACTCTCAAAATGGTAAGCGACGCTTAGCCTGCTGGCCCAGTGGCAGTGGCCCAGTGCTTACGACTTCCCGATGCGCCACGTGTGGTAAGAAACCGACAAGAAAAGCCTCATACCGATTATGAACCTCGTGAGCATTGGCATGTGAACCAAGGCTGCCTGTGACGCAAGACGGCCCCTGCTACAAGACATTGCCTGCGAGGACTGAAGGTCTCAAGTATAATTTTTCAAACGAGTATGTCTGCTAGACAGTAGACGAGCGGAGCGGTAGCCTGCACGATCGTTGATGTGACAATCTACTGGAAACTTCACAGGGTATCGTTAATAAGATATTGTATGTGTGACCAACGTTGTCAAAGAGTCTCCCTGTCACCACGTCTCATCATTGGGCCCTAAGTTCCGGCCATGCCATGCCATACCCCATGATCGCACTGCCCTGGCTTTACCCGCTTTTATAATCGCCGTCCGTTTTATCTGCGTGCATTTTCCCAACGTTGTTACAGCGCCGATTGCACAAACGTCATGTGAGCCGAGCCCAAGGCTCATTTCGCAAACCCACACATTGTGCTTCTCGTGCGAGAGCCGTGCTAAACCAGCTGCGAGGCTATGTTCGTACTGTTCACTTGTTAGAAACTTGCATCCGACTCCGCCCCTTGAAGGTTCGTGCAATTGACTGTCTGCGGCATTTTCAAAACGGGAATTCGAAAATGAGTTGGGAGGGGTGGGTGCTGCATTTGATCGCTTCAAGAGTGGCTATCAGAGGAAATTCTATACACCATCCCACGGCGGGGAAAATGGGGCAGTATGAGTACGCATGAAAGTTGCGAAATCATATGTAAGCCATTGGCAGGGAACCTCCTGGAATAACCGCACCTTGAGAGGAATTGGTGAGAGACTGCGAGGGATCTGCATATCTCCTAGGAAAGGCACTGATAAGGTAAAGTGCACTGGACCAAATGAGGGTCACTTGATATGCAGGTAGGATGGCAACCGAAGCAATTCTCCACGGACAGAGTGCGGGAGACTGGAGTAGTGCAGGCTGTGCCCAGGCATAAGGCAAACGGCAGATATGCCTCCACTCGTAAGCCAGGAACAAATATGCGTCTTTAATCTTAGCTGGGAGGATCGCTCATAGTGTGCGGTTCGTGAAGGTGTCAATGAGGATTCCAGACCCGGAGTGTTACATTCCAAAGGTATCATGCTGCTTGAACACAATTGCATGCCAAGATTCTGCCAAAAAAAACAGAGATCCGGGTGGACTGTGCCGAGGAAAACATGAGACGGTAAATAGTGAGTGGTTGGATGATGATCAAGTTTCAACCCCTGCCCTCGGAGACTATGCAACGTCAGTGTCACGTGATCTGCCAAGCTTTGAAGCTGCCGGCAAGGCCAGAAATATGAAGCATACACCGCCCGTTTCCTGTGATAAATACCAGCACCAGGGTACACTACTAACCACCAGCGAACTGAATGGAATAAACCGTCCCCAGCCATGGTCCGTCACCCATCCCTGTTCTGCCAGTCCATCATCATATTACCGTAATCGCAGGTATTTGTAAACGAAAAAAAGTTTGCATGGTATGCACAACTTACTACCGCGTTACTGAAACCCACGATTGACGACTGCGATATCCAGCGAAGCATGCATCAAAGGGCATAGATCTTCGTCATGTCATCACACTGAGCGCCCATTGTTTGAGGTGAAGAAGAAGGGACGGCCTGTTTCTCAATGTCCCAAATGTCGCGAACTGCGTCAGGCGAAGCGGGTACATTCCAAGTGCACTTGCACCCCCCATCAGCCTGCTGTCGACAAAGTCCCTATCCCCGCTGCACGCCCAGACAAGAAGCGTAAGTACATCGGTATCAGTTGTGCAGGACACTAATGTGGATTAACTTGGTAGCCCGTCGATTCATGCCAAGCGTGCCTACTCTACCCAACGGAATCTCAGACGCATTTCAGCCTACCGCTACCTCATCATCCCCTAACTCAAGGCAAAGAGGTGAGGATCGAATGCGAGTCCTTACACAAATCTTAATTATATTCTCACACAGTGGACTCGCTTCTGAATCCTTGTCACTGTAAGAACGTAAGACAGTGTACATGCAGAAGAACATCAACATCTTGCATCGCTGGACCTAGTTCTTTTGCGGAGGTATGCTCGGACTACGGACTACAGACCCTCGCAGAGGCAGCAGCGATGTTTCGTGATCGGCCAATGCAGGCCTCTGCCTCTGAACACTCTTCGGACCCACCACTTGGGTCCTGCTGCGCGGACAAGCGACTTAGTGTACCAGATACCGTTCCTGCGCGTCTAGAACTGCCTCCGATCCTCGGGCCGATCCTATCGGCTTCCGTCCCCGACTTTCCCACTATCCCACCACCCAGTACCATCAAATCTACTACGAGGTCTGGATGCACGTGCAGTTTCAGCTGTACGTGTCCAGGATGTGTCGAGCATCGCACCCTTCGCCATGTTGAGAAACACCATAAAGACTGCAGTGAAGGATGTGGTCACTGCGTAGATCGTACCTCTGGTATTGAACTACCTGACCAGGATACATCCGGTCATGATGGCACCCTAGTGGATACTTTCTTTACGCGCGCAGCTGCGCTTCCCAACCCACCATCTAACCGTCGAACGGAGCTGGACCCGGGGGACATCACTGTGTACCCCTACGACCTTTTCTCGGGATCGTCGACGGAGGCAGATGAACGTGGCGTTGCGTTTGGGCTCGTCAAGGTCCCCAAGCTCGAATGTTGTCGCGGTCAGTGCGGTTGTCCAGCGGGAGGATGCCAATGTGGGCAGTCTTGCGGTGGCGGCTGTGATGGCACGCCTTCGTGACATGTGAGAATAAACGGTGGATGTCTTTCCTTTTTCTTCCTACCGGAGATCCTCTTTCGCGTGGTACGCACCTCATTGGTCTGTTCCTTTTTTTTCTCTCCCTTTGTCTTTACTCACATCCTCCAGGCGACAATTGCTCAGGTGGGCCATTAGCCTGCAATGACGCGGTTGACGGGGGATACCCTCTTTCTTGACAGCTTCTTGTTTTATGGCTACTTCTATCACCGCGCACATCGAATCTCTCTACTCTCACTACCATCGCCACTTGTGTCATATGTAACGTCTTGCAAGCTGAATTATGTTGTACCCATTTTGCACAGCGAAACAAAAAAAAAGGGTCGTATAGTTGGGAAAATACGTCATTCGTGCGCCACACACCCTTATTTTTTTTTTCCAATGCGGCGCTCGAGAGGAGTGACTGACTAATCTCTGCCGTTTTTTGAGAGGGCGATCGGTGCGTTCACGTTGTCGGGTCATCATGCTCACTCGGTCAGATCTAGGGACACCATCGTTACAATGGATGCCATTTGAACTAGACGGTTGGAGCACAGTACAGAGGATATGTAATCCAAATATGTATTTAAATTGACCCCAGGAGTCAACAGCGTCGAGCGAACAAGGCAGGTGTCGTAGATCGAAGAAAACGAAGCCCGATCGCGATCGCCGAGCCTCACCATCCACTTATCACACTCCACATCGCTCGGACGTAAATTCAAGCTTTTAAACACTAGTAGAAACACATGAGTACACGAAAAAGGGGGTGGGTCGGTGAGAACAACTTGGGGTAAGTGATATAATACGGGGAGAGATTCGACTGTCCAACTTCGCAGGAAGTGAGAAGTACTAGAAAGCAATAGACTCGGAATCAAAACAGTTGCAATGGATTCATTAGCTAGCTAATGTCAGTGGTATCATCAAAAGATGGAGTCCCCCGAGGATATATTCCAGGGTGTAGCGGCAATATCCCTGCTAGAACCGCTTGGCATAGCGGAGGCTGTGGAAGGTGTAGTGATAAGTGGAGCCGCCTGTCTTCCCAGCAGCATTTCTTTCGCATCTAAAACGGGGAGATCGCAGCACGCTGGGGTGAGAGCACTTGATTAGACCATGTGTACGGTGGCGTTGTCGTACGCACCTACCGCAGATCGCACCACTTTGGAAAATTGCGCGATCGCTACCTCGCGCTGCTAGATGTGGGACCTCCTTTTTCCGGTACTCCCGGTCGTCCTAGTGCGGGTTGAGTCCCACTCACACCCACGGCTGCGTCTCTTGACCATCCCCCATTTTCACCTCCCACCGGGGAAGACTTGCTTGATTCGAACGAGAACTGGTCGCTTTCGCAGCTCGTTCTTTTGCGACGAATACTAGGACGCTTATTCAATGACAAGGCGCCAGTTTTGTCTTCCCTGAGAAGTTCGGTGGGGCTGGGAGCGCGTTTCCCTTTTGACGGCGATGATACGCGCGACGAGGACGATGGAGGAGCCAATGCGACCTGGCCGCCTCCAATGTTGCGTTCCGAGCTCCAGTGGTTCAAAGGTTGAGTCATGGTATCCAACGGACGGGTCCTGTGAGGGTGCTCAAGTTCCAGCCTCATGGCAGCCACCTCAGCCTTCCTAAACCATGCTTTAGCCTCATTATGTCCTAACCGTCGTCCGCCTTTCCTGACGCTCGCTCCAGGTCCCCCCTCAGCAGAACTGGAGTCATCGCTCGTCCCGCCGTCCCCCCGGAGTTCGCGTTCCTCGTCCACGATCCTCAAGGCGCCTTCGATTATGGCTGCGTGAACGAAGACGTATTGTCGCAGGCTCTGGCACAAACTCATCCGTTGTTCCCGCATGTCCTGGACGATCGTGCAAATAGGTTCAGCAAACGACGAGATCAGAGGCGGCGACAAGTCGCTGTGGAGCTCCCGCGGTAGCTTGTAATCGATAACCGGATAGTCCATAGCACGCTGGTCGTGCTCAGCCGCACCAAGAACCCCACTAGCAGTTGAAAGCTGCTGCGACGCTGAATCGATCCAAATGCGGGGTACCAGCGGAATCGCCCTTTCTTTGCCTTTGATCTCTGTAGAAGGAAAAGGCGAATTCTTGGCAGAACCGCTGCTATGCAATGTCCCCGGGACTTTCAGGCAACACAGTTCGGTGTTGAGCCGCAGGTTGTTTTTCGACTTTGTAGGGACGGCGAATTCTCCTGATTCGTCGGACACTACCTGACTGCTCTTCCCATTCCCTTCTGCGTCAGCGCCTTCTCCGCTCTCGAATTCCTGAGGGGGGGTCGTCGGTTCATCAGAACCTAGATCCGAGCTTCGTCGTGACGCGGAGTCTTCAGCTGCACCAAAGAAGGAAATACCCTTCTCCACGATTCCAGGTGGGAGAATGGGACTCGACAAACGTGCAACAGGCGATGGCCCAAGTATCGGTTTGTGATGACGTGGGGGAACCACGCGCTGAAGGCTCACCGTGCTCGAATAAGTGGGTTGAAGCGGCACGGAGACGGGACGCGGAGGGCAATCGATCTCCATATCAGCGCTTGAACTGGCATGAATCGCCAAGGGCCGATGAGGCGGAGCGTTCGACTTTGGTTCGTGTTCAGGCAAAAGTGAATCCGTGGATTCAATAGAAATCGAGGTGACAGAACTATCCCGCAAACGGGCACGTAGCAAGCTTGACCCAAACCGAGAACCTGAACCGGGTCCGGAATCCGAGGTTAATTTTGACACTGAGGGTGGGGGTGGATACCCACTTCCACTTCCACTTCCATTACCAGTCCCACTCCCACTCGCACTTGCCGTATCGCTCTTCCGCTCCACTCTGTTTTCATTCCCACTCCCCCTAGCACTAGCACTCCCGTTCATGGACTCGTCCGCAGAATTAAGTGCGGATGGACCACTGCTGTTTGAAGTACTCCCCGGTGACCTCTCCCTACTCGAAGGGGGGAGTGAAGGCAACGGCGGAAGATCCCTCTCTTCTGCATGAGCATCAGATACCTGTTCCACCCATTCACGTGTGGAAGAGGACTGCCAGCCAGCCTCCTTGGAACCACCAAGGTCGATGCCGGAAACATTGGTACCCTCTGGTACGTCGTCGATTCCTGCATAAGGGACATGCACCACGAGCGATTCTGGGCTGGAACACTGATTCTGACCAGAGAGGTCCTTGCCGTGGTTGTGATGTCCGCGACCTTTCGTGCGGTCCGAAGCAGAAACGAGAATTGGAACCCTGTTGGTCTTATGATGCGGATCCTGGGTCTTCTCTGCCTGGTCGACGATAGGTTCATCGACATCCATGCGTTCACCGTCATCAGAGATGCTCTCCTCACCACTGCTTTTTATTCTGTTGATCCTCGTCTCCGTGCTCTCGGCACTGAACTCTCCGCTTGCCTCCATGTTGTTCACACCAGCGTTGCCTTCCCCACTCACCCCAACACTAACCTCCGACGCCAACCTCCGTTCCTCCCTATTTTTTCGCAACTCTCTCCTGATGCCATCCAACACCGCATCGATGGCAATGAACCCTCCCGTCCTCCCTACCCCAGCCGAACAATGCAACAACACAGGGGCTGCCTTGCCAAGTGCAAACGCCGCAATGCCGCTCTTTGAATCTAGCTCGGGGTGCCTCCATTCACTTCCACGGCTTCCCCTCCCTCCCCATGGCACAACACCAGCACTAGTCGGGGACAACAACAGCGCGTCATATCCCTTTTGGTCAGGTTCAACGTCCGGAGACTGACTGCCCGATAGACTGTCACCCCCGCTTCCGGGGCTCGGGCTTCCACTCGGACCAGGACCAGGACCTGGCGTACTCTCTGCGACAGCCTGCTCGATCTTTTTGACGAGGTCCAGCACGCCCCGCGGGTCATCGGGGACATTCATGTCTGACCAGTCGAGGTACTGTAAATGCGTAATTCTCCGTGGAGGAACTTCAGGATATGACGTGTGGCTGAGAGTGAACGTGCGTGTAATCAACGTGGGTTGATCTCTGGATGTCCCGCTGGTTTTCCCCTGGGCTTCACGGATGGCGAAGAATCCCCGCTTGGAGACGTCCGTAGATGTTGGGTTGGGGGACATGGGTGGAGAAGTGGAAAGGAGTTCGAGCCTCAGTGGGCCGTATTCGGTGTCCGTCCAGTACGACCCACATTTAACCATGGCGTTTTCGACCTCGCGAGTGAGCATGACGACGACGTGGACATTTTGTTCCCAAACAAGACTAGGGTAAATAAGCAGTCAGCGTTGATCATCCTGTTGACTGGTTGTGGAAACGCACGTCCAGAAATCGACATATGTCGAAGGCAACGGTCCCTGGGTCGCAATGTACCGCTTGCGGGTGCCCAAAGGTTGAACATACGAGGCATTCACGTAGTCGTCCACTGGAGGCGGTTCTCTCCGCGGATCATACATTGTCCCTGAATCATTTACTGCCTCCCCAACGGTCCCTGTTCTACTGATGAAAG
The DNA here is from genome assembly GCA_038092515.1 of Boletus subparvulus. Lineage (NCBI taxonomy): Eukaryota > Fungi > Basidiomycota > Agaricomycetes > Boletales > Boletaceae > Boletus > Boletus subparvulus. The sequence goes on from JBBPQL010000091.1 coordinate 22,863, forward strand.
CACTAAACGAAGCAGTGGATGAGGATAGCGATTCCGATGGCCGTGTCCGGTCTCCAATGCTTGGTAATAAACCTCCCGGGCGATTCGGTAGGCGCAGTGGAAACGATTGAAACGGTCCAAGAGAAGCCAAGCTCAAGGCCGGCAGAGCAACCTGTGCCCCTCCCAACATTCCTCCTGAACTCACGCTGATACTGGAAGGGAGGGATAGTAGTTGAGGCGGCCGTAAACGCATCGGGGTGGGCGCTGGGGGTATCTCCATGGGCGTATAAAAGGGAGGTGTCGGAAATGGAAGTGCCGTATCTGGCGTAGGTGGTCCTGACATTCGGGAATCTTGCTCCGTGGTATCATACTCGATCTTCACTCGAGGAACGCTAGGAACCGGATCCAAGGTCGGACGGGCCGATCCAGCTTCAAACTCCACACTAGTCCCCGCGATCGACGACCGCGCATCGAAATAGAAAGAATGTCTTGAAGCACTGACCACCTCTGGATCCTGGCTTTCACCAAATGCGGGACTTGATCGGCTCCGACGTTCATTGTCTTGTTCTTGTTCTTGTTCTTGCCCTTGCTCCTCCCTTTCTTTGCCTTTGCCCCCTGATCGATCCCTCGTACTTCGACCGCGCTCTGAGACCTTGCCTTTATCTCGCCTGCTTGGATGTAAACCCTGATGACGGCCATCGTGGAGTCGGACGCGCGCATGCTCGAAAGGCCAGATATGGGTATATCTGTGAGTTGAGAGAAAATGAGTGAGCAGGTCGTGCGAACGCATATTCAAACAAAAGTCGTAGCCCATTGTTGTCAGGGACACGCGCATTAAGGTAGGGGCCCTTGTGAGCCCCTGCCAAGGTAGGATGATCGACGATCGTTATGATACTGCGATCGTGAAGACCTTTCGCGGAACGCTTTGTCCCGCGATATCGGCGCGACAAGTCTCAGCATAACAAGCAGCAAGCGAATGGCGGCAAACAAAATCACAAAATAGTGAGTTCGATATGAAAGGGATGAATGGACGCAAACCACTTTCCAGAAGAGTCCAAACAATAACCCACCTGTTCTTTGTGCCCTTTTCTACGGCGGCAGTGATCGAAAATGGAAAGACGGCTGGATGAGGGGTGCCGGGAACTGACTTGTCATCAGTTCGCACTCCGCCGCGATCCTTATCGAGCATTCTACGTGACTTGGCAGAAGCCGCAAACCCAGACACTTCGCTTTCCCTCGTATGATGCTCCATAATTGAGCGCAACCGACGCTGTTCGGCAAGTTCGATACGATAGAACTGCATTGCGAGTGCCTCAGTGCCCTCCTCCACATTTGGATCGTTCTCGTCGGGGTCGGATGTATAAGGATCGTCACTGGACTCGGAACCCGATTCAAGACTATCGAGACCTGGATGACGGGAAGCGGATGAACACCTGAGGGTAGAACGACGAGCGATGTCCTGCAGCCATCGAAATGGTAGATCGTGGATTCGTCTCCTGACACGTCTGGGAAGGCGCAAGGGAATTCGCTCACTGATGCCGTGGGATAGTTCAGCGTTCTGGCGAATGGTGTCAAAGAAAGGGTTAGCGGCACGAGAAGCCGATGGAGCAGGGGTGTTTGGGAGGGGATTGGAGCCAGGGATGGCACCGAATTGCGGGGGAGGGACAACTGTGGTGGAATATAGAGAAAAGGCAGCTTTTGGGAGATGGGTCGTTCTGAGGGCGCCGGATGAAGATGCGGCATCGGGGTCATCTTCTTCAGGGATGGGTGGTTCTGTGGTAGCGAGGTCACGGGCCTCCCTCCAAACTGCTTGGAACCCGCCACGGACCCAACCTAGCTCACCTGTGAAGCCCTCTGCACGAAATTTGCGCAAGAGACCGGCGATGATGCTGTTATCTGGAGAGAGCATGGAGTCCGAATCGTAGACCACGATGCGGGATGCAGAGGACCAATCTGCGAAGCGGGCGCGGGAAGAGGGCGATGGGAGCATCGGGGAGAGTTTTGAGAGGGAGAAAAGGGGACGCTTGAGAAGGGTTGTTGGGACGGAGAGGGAAATGGCATAGTTGATGCGTGCAGCTGCGTGGGCTGCGTGGGGCCGGATGTCGAGGATGAGGGCGTGAGGGTCAGCGAGGTAATGTGCGAGGGCGGAGGGTGGGACGGAGGAGAAGGTGTGTGGGGGGGATGGGGGACGAGGTGGTGGTGGTGGTGGTGGTGGTGGAAGGGGGTGTGGGGTGGAGAGCTGGAGAGTTGGGAGATCGTCGGGGAGGAGACGAGCAGTGCGGAGATCAGCGGAACCGAACCGGACGGAGATGGCATGTGCAAAGTCGTCGTGGGTGTCGTTTTCGGGGGTGGATGAGGGGGGGACATTGGAGAAAAAGTCGTCGGACATCAAGGCATCTGAACAAACCTTGGCATGCCGACTCTCTCATTCCGTATTGCCATCACGTGTCATGATGTCACAGGTCTAGACCACCTGATGTCATTGGGCACGTGATCACCACAACGCTATACACAAACCGTGCGAATTATATGCCATTTACAACTTGTTCTCGTCGGAATGCAACGGTGCTCAGGCTTATGACCACAAAGTCCAACGCAAAGTCTTCCCGAAGCAGGTCTGACTCGGTTGACCCGCCCGTTGCCGACCCTCAACCAGGCCAGAGCAAGCTAGAAATCATGTCCAAGGCTCTCTTTGCCCCCTTCTCCCACAAGAAGGAGGATTCGACCAGGATCCTGTCAGACCGTCAGTCCACACCCTTTTCCTTTCATCCCGTCCCTCTGACACCTCCCCTTTTCGCGCCCTCCTTGCTCTACTTTGTTACCATGCAGTCGCGCCCGTCATCATGACACCGAGGATGATCACAGTAGCCGCTACCGTATCCTCCCGTTCCCGCGGGACAATCGCCAACACCAAGAGTGGCCCTAGGATGAACTTTGCAACCCTTGGACGCGCCCCCCTGCGCCTCACCCTCGGAAACCGCCGCGTCACCTCTCGCGACCTTCAAGTTGCAGAAGCAACCCCAGAACTGCTCGGCGCCGACGTTCCAGATCCGGATGGTGTCGCTTCGGACGTGAGCCTCTTGCGCGGATTTAATGCGACAATCCCCAGCTCCGAAAAGAACCGCACGAGAAGGCGACAGTTGCGTAATGTCGATGTGCCCAAAGTTGGGTTAAGAAAATTAGGCTTGCAGGCGAGAGGCATGTTGAAGGACGAGGGCGAAGACGGTCATAGTGTCGTCAGTGAAGATGATGTGATAGTAGTTGACCAAGGGAGACGTAAAGGGAAGAGGAGGGCCAGGGAGAGTCTGAGCACCACCAAGATTTTAGGCAAGGACGAGCTCACGCGACAATCAGAGGAAATCGTTGGCGACAAGGAAAATCTGCATGTACGGCGGGTACGTGCACGTCTCGTGATATCTTTCCTCCTCGCTCCATGCGATGTTGTCACAGAGTTTGATACAGAGCGAGATCTCAGAGGTTGAAAACAAGATCAACGCATTGGATTTAATTCGCGAACAGTTAGAACGAGATCTGCTGAAAATTCAGGAGGATGAATTAGAACTGGATGCTGAATGTGTGTCTGCTTGTTGCTTGGTTCACGTCAGTCAGCTCACCATACTTCAGTTGAAGGCATTCAGGAACGCTTAGAATTCGAAGAAGCAACCTCAAAACATCACAAAGTTGCTGCCTCTCAAACTCACCATGTTCCACCTTCGCGGCGGAGAAAAGGTATCTGTTACCAGCCCTTACACTCGCTCACACTCACCTCATTTTAGGACCCGTCTTTCTCCCTTCAGAACACGACGATCTCCCTCCCGCCATAGCGTTCATGGTACCTCACACCATTTTGTGTTCTGTCTCACTACTCACTTACCACCCAAGACCTTGGAAAGCCACTCGACGCCAATAACTGCGCTTGATTTCTCAGAACCATATGGAACATTGGTCAGCTCGTCACAGGATGACCCTCAACCACGGGTTTGGGACTTGATGACAGGTTCCGAAATTGGCCGTTTACGTGGACACCGCGGCGGAGTCAAGTGCATTCAAGTGGAAGACACCTTGTGCCTGACTGGCAGTGAAGATGGTTCTGTTCGATTATGGGATCTTCGTCTCGTGGATGACGACTGGGAAAAGGACGGACTAAGCGACGTTTTAGAAGAAGACTCAAGCTCGTACCATGACGGGGAGCTCATTGAAAAACCAGACTATGCGAGGTCCGGCACAGTGAGCGAGGCTGGCACAGACTCCGACGGACCTTGCGTGAGGACGTTTGATGGACACACCAAGACAGTCACGGCTCTTTATTTCGAAGACGAGTGCTTGGTGAATGCCGTCCATGACGCTGTGCGTAATCGTATTGACTTTCGATAGGTCACGGGTGCATCGGACAAGACACTGCGTCAGTGGGATCTCACCACTGGTCAATGTGTGCTCACGATGGACATCCTTTGGGCGATCTCCCACTCCCAAGTCGCCCCACTTGGTAGCCAGCTACCATTTTCTGGGACAGCCGCGGCCACAGGCACATTCGCCGTGCCAACGCCACCTTACGCGGACGGGAGTTGGGATATGTATCAAGACTTTGTAGGGGGCGTCCAGTTCTGGGGTTACGGGCTCGTAAGTGGAAGCGGCGATGGTGCAGTCAGGATGTGGGATAGTGAGTACCTTGTTCAGTCGCGGTTTCGTCGAAGGACTGACGATTCCTAGTGCGTACTGGCCAGGCCCATCGCACTCTTCTCGGACACACAGGACCCATAACATGCCTACAGTTTGACGAGATGCATATTGTTAGTGGCAGTTTGGACAAGTCGATTCGAGTGAGTATAGACATCTCCACCTCCTTAATATTGTATACATCTCTTATGTTTCCCCTTTTTGAGATATGGGACGTGCGTTCTGGCGGGGTATATGAGACTCTCGAGTATGATCACGGTGTGACTGCGTTGCAGTTCGACACCCGCAAAGTTGTCACAGCCACAGGGGAGAACGGCATCAAGGTATACGCACACCGCATCCATGATTTACACGTTCTAAGCGCAGTTCTATCCTTTGCACTCCAGATATATAACCGTACCACCATGCAACACTCCACGCTGCGGACAAATGGACATACGCGACCGGTGGATCGCCTCCGGTATATGGACCGCTATCTTGCTTCGGGCGGACGTGATTCAACTGTAAAGATCTGGACACTTTGAACTTATATCACGTGGGGACTTCGTGGATACCTCGACCCGACTGACGATTCGGATTAAGACTAGCATCAGTACACCCCGCAAGCAGATGTAGCATACATACATATACAATTCGCCTTATTCAACATCATCTTGACAATACCTCAAGTCGTTTTGGCGATCCAATTCTCCGCTCGTGTTGGTCGCTACTACATTGGGTGCTATTTGCGTTGTAACAATCAACTCGGGGTTCAATGATCCTGACTTGAGGTTTATCATGGTAGGTACCATTTGTCGGTATATTCACAGGTAGCCGCAGACACTTTGTCAGACCACTGCAGCCAAGGTCTGTAAGGTGGGCATTACATAAATTGACATTCAAGTACTATTTCACTATATGGTCTGAGGATATATGGTCAGTCTTGAAGCTTGAACAGGACACCATGCATACTGACATTGACACACAGGGCAAGTTCGACACACCCACTCATCTCTTGCAACAAGAGGGAAACATCTTATGGATGCTCGCGTGAAATATTCAGCATAAAGCAATTGTCTTTCTACGAACAAACGATTCGAGTACTTTTGATGAAACAACTACAGTGAGGAACGGAGACAGGACACAACCAAAGCAAGAGAAAGAACAGATCTACAGTTGAAGACATTTTGTCAAATCAGGATCGCCTGGGACCAGAGTCTTCGGCCCGACTACTACGATGGTAGTCTCTGACGCGTGTCGATTCCCGCGAGGGGCCAGCGTACCTATCGCCGTCAGAATAATTTGGTCCGCCATATCTCGAATCATATCGCGGAGGTGGACTAAGTGAGCGGCGGCTGGAACAAGGTGTTGCATAAATGCGCAAAGTTATGCGAGTAAGAAATAAACGTACCGAGCTCGGGACCCATTTGCGCCGCTACCAGGATAAGGAGGGGGTGGCGTCGTCGGACGTCTACGTGTTTCCTGTGTCTGATGGCCCCTAAATAAGGCGGTCAGCGATTCCCGAACTTGCGGAATACAGTGTATTCTTACCGAGGCGCCTTATCATGGTCATCTCTCCAAGATGGCGGAGGACCAGGAGGTGTTCGGGGCCTTCCGCCGTGCGCTGAGTATGGCGCACTTCTACCTTCGGAATGAGGAGGGCGCCTATCATATCGATCGTAGGACTCGCGATCAGGGGGTGCCCCACTCGAAGGGTCCCTCTCAGAACCGTGATGTCTAGTTCGATCGTGACGAGACACTGACACCGGCGGCGGTGGGGGAGAACTTTGCATGCGATAGTCATCGTACTCACGACGTGGAGGAGGGTCGTCACGACGGTCACGCGGCGCCTGGGTTAGAGTCCGTCGATGATCTCGCGCTGGGGGTGGGGCCGGAGGGGTGTCGCCACAGCGATCATCCCTCGAGCTAGGGGGGTGTCTCGAATATTCGTCTCGATATGAATGGGCATCTCTAGATGAGTGATGGTAATCACGGGCGGAATAACCACGATCGTGTGAAGGCGTATCATACATGGGACCACCACGCCTGATGTGATGTACTCAGCGTTTACGGACGACAAACGTCGGAGATCAACACTTACGATTGAGTAGTCGGACGAGGGCACTCCCTATCATGGATCGTAAATTTGTATCGAATGTCCGGACAAAAGCGCACTCACCTTGCCCAGTGACCGCCTTCACCGCATTTGAAGCATGCACCAGGATCTTCGGACCGTTTGAACGTTCGCCCACGGCTGTGAGAAGGCTCGACCCGGATTTTGTTCCCCATGAAATATCCTTCGTGATACCTGGCAACACTTTCCTCTGCAGCCTCCCTGGTCTCAAACTCCTAAACAGATTTCCGACATTTCAACAATGAAAGCAAATCAGACATCCAGAAAAAACTTACCACAAAGCCATACCCAACTCTAAAAAGAGAACGGTGTTAATGAGAGCCCCTTGCCGGGGAATGAAAAACGCACTTGAGCTCGATAGTGAGAATGTTGCCTATTTTTCCAAAGCAGTTTCGTAGGTCCTCCGGGCGAGTGTGATCGGGGAGGCCACCAATGTAAACTTTGTTCGGCTAAGTGGCGCAGAGTTCAATACCGGGGCCAGACAAAGAGGGGAAGCGACAACGAGAAGAAAGCGAGGACCAATGCAGCGAAACGAGCATGAAGCGTAATACGGTCCAGACAAGCCTGCAGATAAGGAACCAATCGTTGCATCTGGCGATCTCGAAAGGTGGAGCAGTTCGAAGTCCAAATGCCAGTCACCAGCGCATCCCCCAGAGCACGACATAGGCTGCGAGCGAGCTGCCCAGTAGAACATCGACACGAACAGAGCACGAGGACAGCAGACAACAGCAGCGGTAGAGCAGGAACTCAACAGCAAAAACGAGAGGATAAGACCTAAGCACCTTGACTTGTCTGTCCCGAGAAGATTCTGTTTTTGCACCGTGTGTTTCTTCGAAGCCCATGCCAGTAGTCATTTCAGCAGCCTGCCCAGCATCGTCAAGTTGGACGTCGCCTGCGCCATTTTCTAATTCGTGGGTAGCAGGACCCATTGCTGTGTCGAAGTCGTCGTCAGCCAGACTCCACTCTGCAGTGGTGCGTGTCTTGGGGCCCATGTGAATGATGGTGAGAAGAGTTGTGCTGTGTTATTTTTATTTATCATAAAAAAATCAATCTCAGCGGCTGCATTAATTAGTAGATTATCGGGATCCTGTAAATTACAAGAAAACTACCAGAAGCCCACAAACGAGACGAGCGTCCATCAGAGCACAAAAAAGAAAAAAGGTCCATTGTCCTCGACACCAGATTTTTTTCAGCCTCTCAAGCAAGAGTCCACATCCCGCTGACGACTCCAATCGCGACAAACAGAAGAACACTGACGGAAGCGTTCGTACCAAGGGCAGTGGCTCCATTAGCGCCAGCACTGGGGCTCGATCCCCCGCCAGAACTACCAGTAGAGCTTCCGGCAGGAAGCGTGGGGACAGAGGTGCCAGTGGCACTAGCCAAGCAGGATGATGCCGCCGCACTGGCTGCACTAGTGCCCGATGGTGCGTGAGAGTTGACAGTACCATTTCCTCCAAAGCTGCAGGCCTGGGCGTTGTTGTTGTTGTCGAGATAGTACTGGTTCATTACCCAGGACAGCATGACAGCTATCGAAAAACATCTTAGCGATTCGACTCATGACACACGAAAAAAAATGACGCGTACTTGGATCACACGCAGACACGGCACCATACACCCCGGTAGCACCGTTGGCCGCAATGGGATCGCAGGTGTCACCAACTTGCCCAAGCAGACTACAACCGTAATTAAGCAACGAACCGACAATTGCACTATAGTTTGAGGTCGTTGGAGTGAATTGACAACTCAGGTTGTTCTCCAAGCATGTGCAGGCGGCAAGGTTGGGAGTGGGTGGTAGAGTGGAGGAAGCAAGCATAGTCGAGTTCTGCTGTGGGCAGGCCGGGTAGCTCGTTGATCCGGCTGCGCTCCGGGAGGGTGAATTAGGAGGCGAAGCTTGGGAATACTGAGTCTTGAGGTTGTCGAAATTCTGGTTGACCGTGACTGTGCTATCATCAGAGGATATCGAAACTATACCATAGTCGCCTTGCGCGCTCGTGGCAGGGAAATAGGAGAAGGCAATACCACCCGACCAGACAGGGGACATGTCAGAGCTGAGAAGAGATCCGACCTCACTCCAGTCCGTTACTGGATTCGTGGGGCAACCGAACTCGCTAAAGTAGGCCGGGACGTTGTAGGCCGAGTAAAGAGCTTCCGTTCCAGCATAAGATGCCTGGAAGGTCGAACTTCCGCACCATTGACTGCAACAGTGTCAGACACCTCGGATCAAGAGCAGAAATTAGTTTTGGTACATACTAGTTGTTAAGCCCGTACAGATCAATTGCAGTGGCACCGGAGTTAGCGCCCGAGGGATCACAAGAGAAATATTCAGCAAGGGGAAGAATCCAGGATGGATCACCATCAATGGCAGCATATCCGACAAGAACGGACGACTTGATGGAGTTGCTGCAGTAAAATGGTTTGGCGAACTGCAGGGCCAACCTCGGCGTAACACTCACAGGTATGACTTGACGTCGCGGGCTGCTGCTTTCACAAATGCAGCCGCAGCTGTTCCATTGGCCGCAATGACGACTTCGTTTCCTACATTATAAGCCAGAACGTTGTCATACTTTGAAAAGGCCTGAATAGTCTCTATATATTGGTCTTGAAGTGCTGTAGTCCACGACGGAGAATTGCGATCGATGGAGCCGTTCACAGGCAAAGCCAAATCGATTCTGCGACACGGTCAGGAACCCCGGACGCGCGTGAGATTTCGATACCCGTTGCTTACATGGTATAAATTCCAGCATTGCTGAATAATTGCATACATGTATCGTGGTTCAGGGCTGAGTTGACGCTGTAGGCACGAATGGTGTTGACGCCAAGTTGTTGGAGGTAGGGCAAATCACGCTGACAATCAGTACCATTGGACAAAGGGTCGATGTAGGTGGAGGGTTCGAGGAAAGGATTGTTGGGGTCAGCGATGACCTGGCCTAGAGACAAAATTGAGGGGATATGCGGTAGGAGAGGTACGGAAAATGCGCACCCTGTTCCTGGTATGCAACACCTTTGATGTAGAATCTGTTGCCATCGGCGGTATAAAGGTATCTACCAGCGCGAGTGACGGTCTGGATAGCTTGCACGCCAGAGAGAATGGCGCCCGCAAACGTGAGGGCAGCTACGATGCGTGGACGCATAGCTAAAAGAAGGAGAGAAAGAGTCGTAGGGAGTGTCGGAAGCCGGGGGCCGGTCTGTCGAGTTTAATGTTGGACGAGTGAATGTGGGGAAAAACTTTGATCCGCTTTATACTATGCTGGTGGGACTTGCCGGCCTGACACAAATCCACTCAGATGCGGTGTCAAGTGCGCAGCCCGTAACAAACGAGAAATAGGAACGACTTCGACGACGCACTGAGCACTGCGTCGATCCAATATTCATCCATGTCCAGCCTGGACCATGCACGTTTGTACATGCGAGTCAACGCTTCTCACGGCGTCCACAATCGGGTCTAAGACTTGCTACCCACTCACTGAGTCTCGTACCAGTACAGTATACGCCCCCTGTTCTTGGGGCCAAGGAACCCGTGCCAAGCAAGGCACTGGAAAAGCATACATTGACGTAATATAAGCGTGTGAATGAGTGGCACTGCAAAACTTGAAGATCCTGATTTCGAACCATTGTTCCGCAACATGGATCCAGAAAGCAACGACGCATAGATTGCACAATAAGTACACAAGGTAGTGCTGCGGCATGGTTCGCCATTAAACAGACATTGCTTTAGATGAGTGGAAGATTAAGGCTGTACAAATGCGGCAGATAGAAGCATGGAAAAAAGGGCAACACGACTGTAAAATGTTCAGAAAGCAAGACCACGTAATAGCTATGGGTGTAACTGTGTATGCCGGACCAAAGTACAAATGTGCGAGGTGATATGATCGAAGCCGGCCGATGCCCATAGGTCGAAAGGGTACTCCGGGAAGACGAGATGAGGCAAGCAACAAGCAACATGGAGGTATCGGGCGCCAAGCGCAAGCGAGTTAGCATATACATAGAAATAGAGCATTAACGAACGGCTAGAAGGTTGAGGAAGTGTCGACGATGGCGCGGTGGTTGCGCAGAGCTTTACATCCCGTATCCGTAGCTCTGGTAGGGATCACTCAATGATCCAGCGAGGCCAACGTTGCCAAAGCTCACGTTAGCGTACGCCGACACACCGGAATAGCCGCCAGCGTGGGTATGCGGGGGTGTCAAACTGGGATTATGGGGCGAGTTGTTTTGTAAAACATATCCATCGATGGAGCGTGCTTGGAGGCCATGCAGTTGAGGAGGTGCCAAATGTGAGGGAGCATAAGAGCCTTGCCCTTGCATTCCATAGAGGTTAGCCTGGGTTCCATAGATATCTGCAATCGGACCATTGGGGTGGATACTCTGTGGGAGGTGCCGCCCAGTAGCAGGTGGATGAGCTATGCCGAGCGCCTGGTTGTTGAGGTTCATGTTGATCATTTGATGTCCATGGTATCCGCCGTTGTAGTTGTCTACCTGCTCGCGTTGCAGTTTGTTTTGAATACGTTTACCGTAGGGAGTATTGCGGATAAGTGGGAGGACTGGACGAATACCCTCAACAAGAAGGGCGCGTTGGTTAGGCTCCGCGTAGTCAAGCGCAGTCTGGATGTCATCAGCAGGCAGTATTTCCGAGGGAATAGAAACACCGACTTGAACACAATAGTTGCCATACGAATCGCGCAACAACTTCTCCAGACGTGAACGATTAAGTAATTCTTCGATAAGCATTTTTCTGGTGCTATGCTCAGCCACGCGAATGCACTGCACGGCGAACTTAGCATGAATAACCTCGTAACCCAATAAAATTACCAACCTTTTCAATAACATTGGAGCTAAATTTCTGAACAGAAAGAGCGCACACATTCCCTGCGAACTGGCGGATGACACCATCGCTGAAGCGATTGTCGTTCAGGTCCAAAATATACTGTACGACCTAGAGACCGGGCAAAGGTTGACAACCTGACGCTGTGGCGATGTTTCGTGTGACTCACATAGTTTCCATAAGGGTCCTGGACCAACGTGAGAGCATTATAGGTGATCTCAGTCACAAGTTGAACACGCTGGTGGTCGGAGGCGTGGTCAATGCATCGTTGTAGCACACAACATCCGTGGCGGTGAGTCGCAACTTCGACACAATTAGCAGCGACAGCATTGTAAATAAACTGCAAAGGGTGCACATAAGCATAAGGATGATCGATACTATGCTTCAGAAGTACCTGATTGTCCTCAGGGGCGAGTTTGTTCAGACATTTTTGAATGACATGGTTGCCGTTGAGGTCCTTGATAAGCACAACAACATGGAGGCTGAGCGCGACGATAATGGAGTGAATCTGGACATTGTATCTTTGATCAGTCTAAATTCTCCCGTAAGTCTGGAAGAGAAGGGATAAAGTGAACCATACTTGCCTGTCGTCTAGTGGACAGGAAGTCAATCATTTTTTGTACAGCACGAGTGCCATGCATGTTAAGTGAAATATTGACCAAGTCTTGAGCAACCGATTCGCAGATGACATTTCGTTGTTCGTCGGTAGAATATTCTAAGAGCTTTTGGCACAAGTAGTTACCGAACGGGTCTTCGCTTTATCAGTATGACAGATGACGTAACGTATATGCTAACACCCACCTGTCATCAGATCGGCAAAGTGACCGAAGGTTTCGCGGAAGATCATATCGCGATGCTCTGGAACACCCTCCTCAAGCTTCTTTTGAAGGTACCGGCAGCCATGCTGATCCTTGCACAATCCTGGAATTTCACCCTGCAGATCCTCGATACGGGTGCCGGCAAACCGGTTGACTAGAGAAAACAATGATATGAATTTCTTGGCTCGGCAAAGAGGCTGAGTCAGGGACTTACGATCCATATCACCGCGTTTGTGCTTGGGACCATGTAGACCGTTCATCTTGCCGTCAGGTGCGCCACCCCGACCAAGACCATAACGAGACCCATTATGGTGGTAAAGCGCAGTAGACCCACTTCCACCATTGACTGTAGAACCGTTCCGCCCGGTAGCGTCAAAACCATAAGCGCCGTAGCGAGATTCATCTAATTGACTGGCTAGGCCATATACCGAGTCGACACCATACTGCTGTATTGATGATAAGAAACCTCAGAACAAATGGTGACGATGAATGAAATACCTCGAACGACAAGCTGGAATCACTGAATTGGCTGGATGGTAACCGAGACAAGGATGGTTGAATATCACCTTTTGCCGACTCGTCAAGATGATGGTTTCCTTGCGACGATAAACGGCCACTCAGATTTTGACCATCTGGGGTAAGAGGTGTGCCTGGAGATGGTAACAGATGGTTACTATTACCGTTCGGGATGGACAGAGGTGCCGCAGGAACGGATCGCGTTGCAGTGCTGAGACTGTCGAGAGGACCGGAAGGGGAGCCCCGACGAGAGGACGGAGCAACAGACGAACCAAGACTCATCTGCGAGTGCTGCCCGACGTGAGGTGTCGACGTTCCGGTGACTGTGCCAGCAAGTTTCCCACTAAGATCCATGGAAGAGGTCAACGTGAGAGTTGGGTTCGTCACTGTGCGACGTTCGGTTCTAGAGCCCAAGCCATCTGGCCCACGGTGGTTGCCCACGAACTGTGGCCATTCGGATGGTTTTTCACCGCGCGGTGCGAAAGAGTTCCGTGGAGAGGTCTGCGTACGGTGGGCGAGGTCCAGCGCCGCGGAGGATGTTGAGATCTAACAAAAGCCTGAAAAAGAATACTTGACGCTCGAACGCGAATCTTACCTTGTTCGCATAAGATGCAAACTTGTCATCATCCGACGTCGGAAGGTTCCTCATGGCATCTTCATAATATGAGGTACACAGGACCAAAAACAACACAACTCGAACTCACTGTGCATCTCTTGGTCCAACTGCTCATCGAGCATCATGCCAAAGTTGTACTGTTGACCAGGACGCGCATGATCGTCCTCGTTATATCGCCCTCTAGCCATGACAGAGGGCGCAACTGCACCAGGACTTGGTGTGACCCGGCTAGGTCTTTCCCCAGAGAGCACCATCCCTCGGAAATGCTCTACCAACTCTTCGTCGTGACTGCTCGTGGAAGTACGACGACTCGCTGGCATGCTCTTCGCACCAGCACGGTTGTACTGTCCGTTCATACCGTGACCAGATCCAAGCTCAGGCGAGAGATCGACGGACGGGGCATAAGCAACAGACTTGCGCTTATCGGCAACAGCAGAACCAACGGCTTTCGAGAGAACCTCCGCATCGACCGAAGAATGGGAAAGGGCCGACTTGATGAGGTTGTCCCCATGCAAAACAGCATTGACGCGCGGTGGGGTGGTCGGGGCGGAGACTGCTATACCGACGGGGTCGTAGGGGATACAAAGCAGCTCCTGCGCTTGCTGCTGCTCCAAAACCCGCATCTGGTCCTCGAACAGCTTCCGCTGGATAGCACGCTGACGTTCGTGTTCCAAACGCTTTAATTCGACGCGCTTTGTCGAGAAATGTAAGGTGAGATACAAGCAGTGCGGAGCAAGTAAGACTTACAGCTGAAATGTCAGGCATGTTGGTGCCTAACCTCGCAGCCTGATGCGGAGAATTCTAATTTAGAAACGGGCGCTTCTATGGAAGGAGACATACCGAGTCTGCGAGATCGAGGAAAGCAGGTGGACTCTGCTTTCTGCCATCCAAGGCGCGATTATCGGCGGGAGTATTAATGTTTTCAGCAGTATTCATCTTGAATGATAAAGCGAGAACGACTTTTCTTCCAAAAGAAGTTGAAGACAGAAAACGAATCGAACGAAGAAACGAGATTAGGAAACGGTAATGCTAGTTGCACAGTGATAATCCTGCGAAGAGGATGCGAGTCAGAAGCGATACGCAGAGTGCGGCACAACGAAGTCACCTTGAAGCCAATTTTGAGCCGTTCTAGAATGGACTGATGATACAATGCGGCCAGGAGGGCTGGTGGAGCGAATGCGCCGGCGACGCGGGACAGAAGTGAGCGGGAAGTGTCGGACGAGGAAGAGGACATACCTGTTGAAGAGTCCGGGGTTTTTGGAGCGCAATGCAAGGGAGGACGCTGGATGTCGAGCAGTCAAGACCAGCGAATTTAAGGCACTTCGGTAGCGCGTGGGGATCAAAAACGGCTGGGCATACCCTCATTTTTTTTCAAAGTCCGCTAACTTGAGATTCTAGTATGTTTTTTTCTGTTTCGTAAATCCCGATCCCGTTGAAACAGAAAATGTTAGATTCAGACGTCGACCACATACGACGAGACATATCCCAGTAGAGACAGTACCTTACTACCACTATATATGTTGTCTCAGTGTCTGTAACAGCTCCCCGAACAACTTGAATCCACTCGGGGCGACAAAAGCGACCCTTGCCCGCTATTGAATACGCTTCAACAAGCGATTGCCCGGCCGGGTCCGCAAGGGACGTCCTTTGTCAATTCACTCCATCCCTTGGACACTTTGGTCATCACCGTGACCCCGCCGCGGGTAGTACTTTAAATAATCGCGCCATGCCAACACGAACTTAATCTCACCGCCACGCGGGACGATGTCAACAAACTCCCGCTATCTGACAAAGAACAAACGTATATTAGACAAATGAATCTACAGCAACGACAGTCGATACGCTAGTCAGCGACGTTGCATCAGGAATCTTTTCCTCTGCAGCGGTTGCACTGTTTGGTACCTGTCCATTCCTTCCTTCTTTCAGCTCTGGGGTAGCGCTTTGTTCCGCAGTGTCAACGATCACGCCCTTGATTGTGCGCCGGTCGTCATCGTCGTCTGCATTCCCAGCAAGGCCAGACTCTGCACCCTCCGAAGAGCTCGGTAGTAGAAATGCACCGCCCTCCCGGGCTTCTTCCGCTGTGTCTGTCGCGGATTTCGCCGACGGTTGGAGAATGGTGGGTGAATTGCGAGAGCGGAAGAAGCCCGGAAGAGGCGGAAATCCGAGGGAAAGCTTCGAGTACCGCGAAAGCGTACTTGTACCTCCTTCACCCTGACCAGCTTTCGGTGTGGTTGTGCCACTACTTGGAGAAGCGTTCGGCTCTTGGGGTAGCTCAGTGATAGGCAGACTTGGACTTCGCCCCGCCCTCGGTGTTTCGGGTGCTCGATTGGTAGCAGGCGGAGATGCCGCACGAGGGGGCGTCGCTAGACCCACCGTAGACGGTGAGTCCTGATACCGTGAATCACTTAGACCACCATCAGAACTGTCGAACGGAGGCCACGATGTTCACTCACTGAACACTCGCACACTCCCCGTCAGTAAGTGTGAGTAGCAAATTTTTCAGATTAGGTAGCGTATGTCGCATATCAAGCGCTCGCAGATCACGGTCTGCCATGAGCTGAAGCACGGGTGAGAATTGCCCCCAGGTTGGATCGCAGCAAGCTTACCATTTCTATATCCTTGTTAAGGAGGAACACTGCATATTCAAATCGATACGTATCCACGCCTTTCGAGAAGAGAGGAAACCTACAACTTGTGAGCCGACGAACCATATTCGGGAGAAACGTCCGACACACATTCGAGGGCCAACCATCGCTGAGATGTTGTCCCTGATCAAACTCCTACTCCCAATGTACGTTATTGGGTAGACGAGACCCTTCCCCATATACACGGAGAGGAGCTGTACCAGATGGGCCGCGTATCCCAAAGCTGTGGCCACCGATTCTTCTGTGACCTCCTTGTGAGATGAAAGCGATAAAGGCGGCGCGGGCTCATTGGAGTTAAAAGGGATGGGTAAAGGAGCGGCGAGAATTGTAAAAAGGAGTTCCGAAGGGGAAAAAAGTTCGATTGGGTATATTGTAGCGAGTGTCGATATGAGTGACGTTCGGGTGGGTGGAAGGCGATTTCGGACGGTAATGAGGTTGTTCCTAAATGGATAGGTCAACGTGGATGAGGAAGCCCGACTGGCTGAACCTACCTCTCCTCGGTGACTTCAGCCACCTGACTTGAGAGCATGTTCCTCTCTTGGACTCGCAGCTCCTTCACCTTCATGAGACAGTCCCTCCGAGTCTGGATCTGCAACCGACGCGTGGCAAGGTCGTCACGTACTAAAGAAGAAGGTGAATTTCAGGCATGTTCCGTAGCGAAATGAAGGAAGCACGATCTCGACATACAGCGATTTGATCCTTCAATTATGGCTTGGGTTTCGGCCCGCCGGTCCTCAATGCGCGCTTGACGTTCGGACGCTTCGCGTTTCTGTGAATACGGGTCAGACTCGCGGCAATTACATAACAAGCCAACTTTGCACTTGTGTACGTACCAAAATTAAAGCATGGTCTTTGGCAAGGCAAAGATCGATTTCTCTAATGACATCACGGAGCGACTCTTCTGTGTCTTGTATACAAGCTTGTAGAGTCACTAATCTGAAGAAGGTGAGTTAAACGACGCGCACCTATCCATGTTGGTCTGCTTACTGCGAGAGCTCCTCCAAATTGGCCGTCCTTGCCTCCAACTTACGGGATCTCCGGGGAATACATAATAGTGACTGACTACCTCGTATTATGTCGTGGGATATTGTAGGAATGACTTCTTTAGTTTGAACGAGTTTGCGGCCTTCCAATTCTGGGTCCGTATTGTAACCCGACGGTGACGGTGATCGCGACTGAGATCGCGAGCGAGACCAAGCAGGAGGTGGCAAATGAAAACTTTGGCCGGTCGGTAGGAAGGACATTACGAGCGTGTTCGACGGTAGCTGCGACGGATAGCTCTCGAGCTATGGAAGCAATGCAACGAATGAGTCGATGAGTTCGCTATATCGGTTTCTCGCACCTACTTCGGGAGATAGTGGTATCAGATCCGATAAGGAGAAGTCCCATTCTTCCAGCACCTTCCACCGTGGGCTTCCAGAAGCACCTTCGGTGTCGTCACTGTCCTTCTGTTTACCCTTGGCGTTTCCCAAATGCATGGTGTTGGGATCAACTTTTGCCCAAAGTTGAATTCTGAGCCTGTCGACACTCAGGTTCGTGTGTTCTGAAAAATCGGACTGAGATGATGCATCGAGGCTGTACAGTGGATTCGTAGAAGGACGATGTATCGGTGAAATGTAATTGGGGACTTCGGGGAACACAGATGCGGAAGACGAAAGGGGAGATTGGTGACTCGAAGACTTTTGCAATGGCACAGAAGACGACGTCCTATGTGTCTTTATACCTGATGAAGATACTTGCCGTGCTATGGGCTGTGATTTCCCCTTAGAAGTGGATAAGCGCGATGTTGCATGTGAGGTTGTAGGGGTAGAGAGTGTCTTTGCCGCTCCTATGCTGACAGTCTTGGATGTTCTTGCTCCTTTGCGAGTAGCTTGTGCCAAAACATTGGAGGTAGTTGGGGATGGGGAGGGTCCACTGTCGGCGCGAGATCTCGATTTCCCATTGACCGACGGTGGTGACGGCGAAAGAGGTGGTGGTTCAGGGACAACTATTGTTATAAACGTCTCCACGAGACGCGACCTAACGACCCTCTCCAAGGTCCGCTGAGAGTGATCAAAATAAAGCGTTGACACGGGGATATTCGAGACCGAACTAGTTGGCGCTGCAGACAAAAAGCTTGCTGAAAGGCCGTGCGAGGAAACCGTAGAGGTCGTTCGGATCCGACTTTGTCGCGCAGCAGAAGCGGAAGTGTTGGCCCCCAGCGAGCGCGATAATGCGTTCCCTGAGCCAGATGTTGGTCCTACGCTACCCCCACGCGGAAAGCCCACGCGTGACTGCACCCTCCGCCGCCCCCTTCCCTCCCCGCTTCCCCTCATCTCTTCCGAAACACCGGTGCTTTCCTCCACAGGGACATTCTTCAAGGTGTTGACAGAAGTCGTGGATATTCGCCGAGATCGTTTACGCAGCAGAGTTACGTCGAGGTCGTCGGATAAGTTCCCCAGTGGTGTGAACTGAGAATGTGCCGCGGGTTGAGAAAGGGCAGAGGCAAAGGCGTCACGAACAGGAAAGGGTGTGAGATTGCGTATCTGGATGGACGTCAAGTGTCGTAGGCGGCGCTGAAAGTATCCCTGGTGCAGGAGAGAGGTCACACGAGCATGCACGCGTGCTCAAGTATATAGCAACACCCACCTCGCTGTGGCCTTGCTTCGAGTCTGGGTCGAAGCTGGTCGAGCTGGATGTTGGCAACGCATCCTGAGCACCACCCGACATGCCTGCGGGTCAGGATGCCCGAATGTTAGCAGCGGGGTCGTTTTGTCGGTGACCGTATACCTGTAAGTGAAGCGGGCTTTGACTGTGCCAGGCACGTGGAGACCAATGCCCTCCTTTCCTTTCCCGGACACATCCACAACACATTCTCGAGTGCGCTATGCAGACTCAATCTCACGCTCCCAACAGCGATTCTACGGCCATGAGCGCTCTTGGACGGGCAGCGGGTCCATCTAGTGCTATGCCACCACCACCCGCGCCAGTGGGTAAAGGTGCCATACTGGAGCGTGAGGCCAACGCGTTGTCATCCTGCTTCAAGGCAAGTGCAAGTTCTATTGTGTTCGAATACTATATTTCATTTCGAACAGAATGCAGTCGTCAAGACCGGTCAGATCTATGCCTTCCACGCCGACGCACGCAGACTGTAAGTAAAGAACCCAATCCTGCATTGACCTAACACAATTCGTTCTGGTAGAGGGATCCACAAGTATGCCCCTTACCCGCCCCGTACATTGACAGCTTCTCTCGGCCGCGAACTCGAAAAATACGATCAGGTCTGTGACGCCATCGAATTGCAATTGGTGAGCAACTCTCTTCTATCACCTAGCCACCCTCTCGAGCATTATTACATCAGTTGCGTGCTATTTCAGTCTTGAAACGAGATTTGACACGCGAAGAACGTCGTGCGCGAGAGGCTGAACAAGCTGCTATCGCAGCACAGACACTCAAAATCCCTCTACCGTCTATCGAGGCGGGTGACGTTGTGACGCTACCCTTGTCTACTCCCGGTCAAGCCTCGCCACACGGACCTACGCAATACATGCCCATGCGTCGTCAATCCGCCATCTCATTATCTTCTCTCAATCGGAGCGCTCTTCCGCCCAAGCTTGACCTCTCTTCGTCGTCTATGCGCATCTCAGCCGAGGAGGCGGCGCTGTTTCCAAAAGGCCTCGTTCCGTCTCCCGTATCACTCGCCCCGAAATCCGCTCGCCCGTCAGCGACGGCCGACATCGACTTGATGGCAGCATTCGCCTCGGCCGCAGCTGCTAATTCGAGCAGTCAGCGTGTCGACATCGACCTTACGGACAGTCCACCGGCTATGATGACTGTCGACCCTTCTTTAGGCAGTTCCGCTGATAAACCCATCGAACTTGACCTCGATAACATTGACATGGAGAATCTGTTTAGGGACGCCCAAGAGTCCACACCTGGAGACGGGCAGACGACGGTGGACAGCCTTTTTTCTCCCGCAACGGCCGATTCGGGTCCACGACTGTCAACGAATGAGGTTCCGCAGGCTCAAAGGGGGGGCGCAGCGGATGATCACATCGACATGGAGATCCTGGGCGCTCTCCACGCTGAACATGGTGGCCAGGGGGGGAATCTGTTTGGTTCGGTGGCGAGTGGGTCTAGTGGCGGGAACCAGCAACCGCGTTCTGGGAGCAGAGTCGCCCCATCTCCGTCGGTGTCGTCTGGTTTCACTCAGGCTGGTATGCAGAGCAGTGTGGGTGGATTTGATTTGTCCACGCTGGACCTATCGAACCTCGACCCGGCATGGCATAACATGAGTCTGTCAGACATGGAAGCACTTTTGAATATGCCTTCAACCGGGAGCAACCAGGATGGTCAGAAACCAGGACCATAGGGACGTCAGGGAATTGCACCCCGTCCACTCATTAACATTCACAACTACTGCTAAAGATAGGTCGAATTAAGCACTAAATGGTACTCGTAGTAAAGAATTTCTCCAACTTTTTTCGCAGAGGATGTCCGTTACGGACACCGACAGCACATAAAGTTGCTGCAAGGTCTGTTGCAAGATTGAGACGGTCTTCTGGATTTATCTCCTGCACTTCTAAGAGCTCTCGCACAGCGCGTGCGAGTCGATTCTTGGGGAGATGAGAATTGTCTCCAACGGGTGCAGCTCCTGGCCTCCGTTTCTTCCCTTTCATCTTAGGAGCAGCCAGTAGAGGCTCGATAAATTCCGTCCTAAACCTCCTCAACGCCAGGGCTGCCAAAGGAACGACGCGATCTGATGTACTCGCGGCTTCCGCACGTTGTTCGGCCAGGGCCAGGGTCTCGGCCGAGCCATCTTCCTCGTACCCCCACTTCTTCAACTCCTCGACCCTTCTCTCCTTCAATTTCCTGGAAATCTTTTCCCGTGTGTCCCCATCCTCGATGGACTTGGCGACCGCATCGAAAATGTCGCTCAGCGTGAGCCAACCTCGATCCTCGTCGACGGCGCGCTTGACATAGTGTCTATTGACGTAATTGAGGAGTCGGTTGACAGAATGTGCACCCACGTTGTAGCGCTTGAAGCACGGGATGATATACTGGACGAGCGTGGTGTCGTCCTCGGGTGCACCCAACAACAGCTCCCGGGCGAGGTGCATGTAGTACTTGTCGAGATGCTCATAGAGATCTGTACCGCTCGCTTGCTTGACAGCGTCCCTGTCCGCCCCACATTCCGACTCGTGTGGGGAACGCGCACTCGCAGCCTCGGACTGAGCGGTGAAGTAGTTGTATATAGCGGTGTGGATGCCCATGTGGTACGAAATATCGATGGCAGGTGCTTTGTCGGTGGTGTTGGTCGGGGAACGGACGATGTGGTTCAGCGCGGGTAGAATGTAACCCCAGAGGGAGGACAGCGAAGCGGAGGGATTAGTACTTCCCGCAGAGGGGTTCGGCATCGGAGGTAGCAACGCCGCGACCCCCTCTGTCTGCTTTCCCTTTCCTTTGGACATGATGCGCTGGCTGATGCGACCTCTTCGAAAAAAAAAAAGCTTTCGAGCGCTAAGCACTGGCAGGGACTGTTGAAGTTGGCGTTAGGACGCTACAAAGTGGGCGCTGAAAGTTCACCCACAAATATGATATTACTAGTTGATGTTGACTCAACCCAGTACCAGACTGTGTTGATAGCGGGCCGTTAGTATTATGGTCTTGCACAAGGTCCAGCTTTTCCGAGACCAACCGATGCTGGGAAACTCTGTCGCGCTAGGCGAAGGACGCTTTCTTTAGTGGTTTGAAGGAAGGCGGCCGACGTCCCTATTAGCTATCGGGCCACTCGTCTATCCCGTCCCCGACTTTCATGACCCTCAATCGCTCGTATAAGATCTCATATAACTGTGCTGGTACGTAAGTGATCGTATGGAATGCATATACAAGCGAAGGGGCGGCCCTATCAAGGTGGGTGTACCGATAAGAAATCCGAAATCTCCCGGCCTGTGCAATCGGGCAATCGGCAGAGGATCTCATTCCAAGTGTTTCCTTGCAAAATGTGGTCCACGATCGCATAAATGAGCCTGAATACCAATCGCTGAAAATGTCATTCTTCTAAGGAGCACGTCCCGAGGAGCTTCGTAGCGTAGTCTCAAGACCGATGGCCTCTTGCTTTGGTTCCATGTAGTTGGGAGCCATCTTGTCAGGGATAGGCCGCAGGCGAGGTGCGCAAGATCAGGTCTGATCGACTTGAAGTTCATCCTTGGCGTAAACAATTTATTGTATTCGACGCGGGATTTGTCATGCCGAGCCAATATGCTGATAGTATAACCTTCTACAAAGGTGGTTAACCAAACGCGAGAAAGTCATCCACGAGAGTAGATGAAGTTGGCGCAAATGGCTAGTTTTTCGGCAAGAGGTAATTTACATGATACACCTTGTGGGCTATTGGGACTTTCCCGAATCTAAGACCACCACTGTCCATTACTTGTCAGGCTCGGCGGCCTCGAGAGGGGGTGGGCCATCTTCGTCAGAATCAGACTCGGGGGCTTCGTTTTCCGCTGGTGCGGTGCTGCTACCGAAATCAGCGCCACCGAAATCAGCGCCACCGAAATTACCGCCTTGCATCATCTAAGAAGATCAGGTGAATCAGCTCATGACGACGTGTTAGGACGGAATGGATACGTTGGAAAAGTCCATGCCATCGTCCATTCCTGGGATACCACCAGGTGCTCCAAAATCGTCATCGACAGTGGGATTTCCGTCCTGCTCGTCTTCGTCCGCCCATTTACTAAAGTCGGTCTTGATAAAGGGCGTTTTGAGCTTTTCCTTTGTTAGTCGAGGCCAGTACTCGGACTGTGATTCCTTTTTTCGGAGGACGGCGACGAGGGCACGCGACGTGAGGCGGCTGCTCGATTTCTGGATGACTGTGAGAATGCGCTTGAACGGACAGAGGAGGAAACCAGACCTCGGGATCGACTTCTGCGAACAAGTCGAGATCAAACGCGTAATTGATTTGTTCAACACTATGGATTGGGATGAGGAACGGGCGCGAGTAAGAGCTATCAGGTTACCTGGTGGTTGCCTTGAAGGATAGGCTGGCGGAGGTCAGCTCATACTTGAGGGATGACTCGATGATGTTAGGGAGATTGACAGTCAAGTAGATGATGTTCTACAGAATCGGGTGAGCAACTGGAGGAGGAGGAGAGGAGAACGGACCTTTTCTGAGATGGAGCTGCTGCTGCGTTGTGCCCAGAGTACTTCTGGATGTTTCGACATGGCGGCGTGTGGCTGGGGGCGATGAGGAGGAGCAAAGGCGCTTAAAAGGGAGCGTTGGAAGTGTCCAGAACGATGGAGAACACTCTCCCGATATGGACATCGCTAATCGCCATATCTTATCTAATCATATTATGTAAGGTATGTCCTCACGTGACGTGTATCCTGACGCCCACTCCAGCTGTCAGTCAAACCGCGACTGCGATGTGGTGTGTATGTTTTTTCTGACTCGGACAGCCACTCATATGCCCTTGGCAGGTGCACCCGCTGGTTTTTGCCGTTACTGCTTTTGCCTCTTCCCACCGCCCCGCCTTACTTTTTGGTGCTTTTCTTGCTTACCCTAGCTCTTCACGCGAGACCATGGTCTGTACCATAACACTACCTTGAAGCCATTCGCTCACGAGATCTCAGCTTTTACTGCATATTACTCCTCGCTGCCCTGTTTCTTAGCTCATGCTATTGGCAGTCATTTCCCTTGGACGCCCACCTCTCTGTCCCATGGGCTGATAACATCACCACCTTCTCCGAAGCGTTGAACGCGACCATCCCCTCCTATCTCAGTGCACTCGAGTCCACTCCCCCCACCGTACGTGTCGCGGATAGGTGCTGGTGCGACTTTGCCTCGGGACTGTTCGAACCATACGATGTACAAAAGTGGGAGAGGGATAGCATTCAGAAGGCCGTTGCTCACATCGAGAGGCAGTGGAAACAATCTCTCGAGCCAGATAGCGATATCAGCGCAAACGCCACCGCCACAGCGGAACCTTCACACCTTGAACCCCAGCGAACATCCACATCGAAGGTCTCGAGCATCCGATTATCCTCCATATTTCGTTCCCTTTTCAGCGGCCGTTCGAATAAATCCAAATCTTCCCAAATGTCCACTCCCCCTACCGATACAACTACACTACCTGAAACTCCGACAGAACCATCCGTTATCGAACACTCTATGCCAGCTGAGCCATTACTGGCACCCGGTCAGCTCGATATGCGTCCTTTTGGCTTCGACCTCGTCTTTGATTTTCGATGGTCTAGGAGGCCCTGATCCCGTTTCTGCGTATACTACCATGTTGTATCCCTAAATGGTCGAGAATAATCTGTATCCCGCCACACTCTCATTCCACCATCATTAGGAGTGGATAAGAGAGGTTGCCCTCCCCGGGTTCGGTCCCATTCTCACGAAATATAAAACCCAGGTCTCTCGAGTTCGTGATCGCGTCGCGGTTCACTAACAAGTTATCGGCCGTGGGTCACGGCTTTCGTGACTAGTCACATTTCTCGCCATGAGAATCTGTTTGTGCGAGATATATGTCGCACTGGCGTGAGTACTACTATGTGCTTTGCCCTACCACCCTTTCGCATTGTTTCGGGATCGAGCATATCTATACCCATGTTCTTCAAGTTGTGGGTCGCGGATGCCATGTCACGCACGTGTCGGCGGCGCTGCCATGCACACTGCAGTACCGTTGAGCTGATATCCTCCCATAAAACGAATCTTACAAAAACGAAAAACGACCATCGGTGGTTATTCCAACCGTCGCGACGGGATTGCTAAAGCGCTGACGCCCCAGCTACACGCGTCGCTCATCGTTGGCCTTGTGCTCCCAACCAGTGTCTCTGTCTGGAAATGCCAGCGCGGAACGTTCTGGTGAATCGTGCAAGTGTAAAGCTGCATTCCGAGTCGACACCAACCTGTCTAGCCCGTAGTGTGACTAGCTCCTCGATTCGATCCTTGGCTGTCGTCGGTGCGGGTCACAACATTGGAATACCGATCGTGAAGATGAATCTCCCGAGTGCCTTTGAAACGAGGTATGCAATTAAGTTGTCTATGGCCCTCCTCGACGGGCGTACTTATCAGCCCCTCCCGAAGGATGATTGAAACTTCACTGTCGTCGGTCTGGGCGCTCACTCCGTTCTAGACCTCACCAAGGCACTACGAGCACCAAAATCGCTATCGTAATATCAGCGGTAAGTGTTATAACGGGCGGTATAGCCGCGTCATACTATTCGGTCGCAGACAACTCCAGAACTCCAAAGCCCCAGGCCCCAGGAATCAAGTTATTTTGCCAAGTGAACGTGGCGTCAACCGTGCAAAAAAAAAAAAAAATAAAGCATTAACAGAGGGTCATAATGGCTGACTAGAACCAAGCGGCCCTAGCTCAGCAGCGGCGAGAGTCTGACTCCGCAGGACGATGTACCAACTACAGCTTCAAATTGTAAGCGTCTGATCTCGAGGTCATCTTGCAAGCCGCGGACTTCAGCCTATAATTTGTCTAGATGGACCTGTGAATTGACATTCCTCTGGATTATTCACCTATACGATCCCCGAGGGCAGCTAGACGCGCCTTTGCAAGCTTTGCCCGCTGAGTCTGGTTGTCACGCTCTCGCCGAATATCGTCATTCTACTGGAGGGTAGCAGATAGCCTGGTGTCCGACCCCACAGTACGACATCCGTAGCAACACCCGCTACGGCACGGCAGTTACCGATTAGGAGTGGTAGGACTATTGGAAGTGTGATATTCCCTCCGAGTCACCACGAGTTTGCAAAGGAAAAGAGGCTAGACAGCTATGTTAGATATATCCTATCTATGCATACATAGTAGTACATACACAGCGACTAGTTCGAGCCTCATTGGTAACTTGTAAGCTTCCTACCAGTAGTAATGTAAGCACGTCGACGCTAGTCGCCGAACACACACACACACACACACACACACACAAACAATTAGCCAAAGGACGAGGAAGCAATTGGGCTTGACGCAACACGCAGCGACCGAGTTGGTGGAAGGAGAGTATAGTGGCGACGTTGCAGTTGAAATGACCACATGGTTGGGGGGAAGTAAAGTGTGTGGTGCATGAATTTTTGGGCCAACTGAGCCTGGATTGTCCAAGTTCATTTCTTCTCTCGTGTTATCTCGATCTCGACGCAGCTTGCATATGCGGAATTGTCGGCGTGCACGAGTCACCGTGTCT
This sequence comes from Boletus subparvulus, assembly GCA_038092515.1. Taxonomy (NCBI): domain Eukaryota; kingdom Fungi; phylum Basidiomycota; class Agaricomycetes; order Boletales; family Boletaceae; genus Boletus; species Boletus subparvulus. The sequence continues at coordinate 49,219 of JBBPQL010000091.1, forward strand.
TGTTCGATCTTTCTCTTGCACCAGTTCTTGTTCTATACTACCTTCGGCGGAGACTATTACGCACTCATTCGATGACACCGATTGGCCATCTCGGGCACCAAGAACGACATGTGGCGGGAACTCAAGGCGAGCATCTTTGCCGGGTCCACCGGGGCACATTTCGTCAAGGACTTGGGATTTCCGTCTGATCACCTGCATGCCCGATCCCACTCCCATTCTCTCAGACATCTTCGATATGCATGCACATGACCCATCGTCATTTGACGAACCCCTCGCGAGCATAATGAGCGGCAAGATGGTGTACGATTGCAGTGCGGAGGGGGCCGCATGCAGCATTCTCTGTGATGAGCACGGATGGAGGGATCCCGATCAGGGTGATCTAAAGTGTTGGGGGGATGGTTCGGAGGGAGAAGGTCCGATGGGTGGGGTGGGCATGAGCGTGAGCATGCAATGGGGGGTACACGGGGACAGCGAGGGACGGGTACCGCTCGACACAGAGTTTGATGAGCAGAATGAGGAATTCGGGGCCGACAAGCGCTACATCTTTGCGACGTAGCCAATGACACACGGCTGAATACTGATGGCCTTGTGAATTGACGTCAGCGTCAGTGTATATGAGAACAGAGCAACGAGCACCTCTCCAGGCTCGACGAGAGCTCGACTAGCGAGTGCATATTCCGAGACTCGGGGATCGCTGCGGTCAATCACACCTCCGTATTCTCGAGCCTCGACCACATCGACATCGCGAGTATGGGTGCCAGCAGGAATCACGTCATGCAACGCAAGAGACGGATGCATTATTACATCCAAAAGTAAACAATAAACAATGACTGCGGACAGGAACGAGCTTTTCCCTGCCAAATCGTTTTCTGGGGAAAAAAAACCCCACTACTACCGTAGCGGGAATACTCGATCTCGAGACTGCAGTGCGTGCCCAATTCATGTAACAAGGTCTTATTTGACGCCTCGGCAACCTCGTCGTTCAAAAGTGCCTGCGTGAGCCGCTGCACGAGGCCAGCCAGGACGAATCCAAAACGGATGAGAAGATTGCCCTTTGTCGACTCCATACCCTCGATGAATCGTCGGCAGCTAAAATCAAGTTGTCGGGAAAACTGCTTTGGTCCACGCTTCGGAGGGCAATGCCCATTATTCTCTGTCTATTCCAGGGTACGAAGCCTGCAACAGTGCCTCAGGGTCACCAAAAGCATTCGCCGGGGTGCTGGTGTGCAGCGTGTAAGATCATCCTCAGCCACCCTTCTCGTGTTCGTACGGCCTAGCTTTCTGTGGCTATATCAAACTTTACTTGGTCGCCGTTGACAGTCTATTTCTGATCCAGTTTGGGTAACTTGGTTCAATGGGTGCGTTCGTAATTCCAGTAAATTTGGATCACTTGATTGCGCCACTGATCCCCTCTGTCTCCCTGCGGTTATATGTAGATGCTTTTCATACTTACTTTACGCCCAGTTTGCCATCATCAATATCAATCATATCCGCAAAGGAAGAACAGCCACTGGCAGGTGATTCAGATAAAGGGGAACAGCAGAGTAGCCCTTTGCTTGCTTCACTGCGCACTCACTGATCTGTTGAAGTTCAGTTGAACCGAATTGCCGAATAAGAGGGTTTGTATTGCCAGTGCCTAACATCATCTGTAGCTTAATTTACCGGTCAACGGTGGCAATTTGGACATAGTAGGTTGGTGAGTGTATTACCATTAGGGCTAACTGTTGTATGCAAAATATATTTATCTCCGGTACTTGCAAACACCGGAGAAGGTCTTGAAACTAGTCACAGGATTAAACATCCACCATTCTCGATGTTGTGCTAACTGGATTGGATATAGCGCCGGAACAATTACACCTGTCACTGGGTGGGAGGTGCCAAGAATCGAGAAAGAAGACTTTGCGCCAGGACACGAATAGAACAGAATCAAAGTTTGCCGAGGCGAGTAGAAGCGGCTTGAGGTAAACCGAATAGTCACGTTTCCGGGTCAGGCGAAGAGCCAAAAACTGATAAAAGGGCCCACTCTGATCGGTGACTTCACTCAGCAGAGTCTTCACCTCTACACACCAACGACATCCTCTTGAACATGTTTGGTCGTCTTACCTCCATTTCCATGGCACTGATTGCTATGATCGGTGGCGACTCTGCTGTCAATGATCACTGCCCGCTTGCTGAGCTAACATGCTGCACGAATGTCCAGAATGTAAGTTGTGGTTTCGCTGCTGTTGAGCCATGTTGACGTGTGCGCGACCAGACCCCTAAGGGTTACCAGGGATCAGAGTGTTGGCGTCTCACGCCCGAAGGGTGGTGTGGCAGTCCCTTCACCAAGCTCTGCTGCAATAATTTTGTGAGTAGCCAAACCTACAACTGGCAACCTTCTTGAAATGAAATTGTCTGACTTGTGATATGTACAGGATGTTCCCACTGGCGTCGCATATAGTTGCTGGCCGCCCACCACGGTCTTGGCGAGCCAGGACTGAGGGCATGCCTACTTAAGCTTTCTAGGTCTTGGAACGGTTTGAGCTAGTAGCTCTTAGGTCATGTTGAGGTTTTGTTCGAAAGAGGCTATCTCCGCCTCAGATGTACAAATGTAGTTATGTCAAATTTCAGTAATGTCTTGTGAAAGTGAGGATTTCGCTTTCAAGTTGCTAACTTTAACTTGAACTTGGCAGTAGGTTTATAGGTGTAGGTACAGCGAAAAATTAAATTGACCGATGAGAACGTCGAGACTCTCTACCGCTGAACAACTTGAACGACCGTGACAATGCTCGAGACGTTCCGATAGATGTTACGAGCGAACGTTCGAACCGCGACGCGATCGCGAACTCGAGGGACCTGGCTGTGGGTTTTCTATTTCGTGAGAATGGGACCGGAGTCGGGGAGGGCAACTCTCTTATCCGCTCCTAACGAACTGCATTGTGCTCTTGTAACACAAACACTTAATTCTGATAATAATAAAACCTTGTTGGCAATGGAAGCAGAGTCACTGAAGAACAGCCACCTCACGCCAATCACGACAGTGTTCGTCTCCGTGCTTGAATCATGGTTCATCGTATGTCGATACACCCCACTATGTTATTACGGGAAAGTCTCCCGTGAACAGATCGAACCCCGCTAGCATAGCGTACTTGTCGTGTACGGACTTTGGAATGACACCACAAGTCGCTGACAAGCAGTGAGGTGCATCGCGTCGGGTAGAACACGAGTATCGTGCTTCACATTCTACTGTCTGCTTCGAGCTCCCCAGCTGGTGTACGAGGTTGCCGATGGATAGAATTCACTAAACCTGGGAAGAAAGAGATGTCCTTGGGGTAATCATGGGCCTACGACGCCGATCTGCGGATAGCTGTCGAGTCGGGGGGTCCAAAGAAGACCGATCTCAAAAAATCAACCAGGGGCTGGTTTCGCGCGCAGTTCAACCATGCAACTTACCATCCCCTGAAGTAGATACGACCCCGTTAATCCGAGCACGCGATCGAAGACACATAAAGAAAGGCACTCACGACTGCCATCGAAGGGCCTGTCGTCACCTCCTGCAAAAAAGTTTGATCCGGGCCACAGATGCAAATACGAAGATCTTACCCTGGGCATGATTCGAAGTGCTTGGGTTCTCCTGTCGCAAGATAGCTAAAAGAGAGGTCATCCTGGCGCGTCGATCCCAGTACTCAATCTCGGCCCGATTCCTCTCCGCGTTCCGTACGCGCATGAACTGCCCGTAGGTTCCGCTCGTTCATCCAAGAACAACGTTTCTAGCAGCCTGCGCAAATTTAATTCCATCGTACCGACTGCTAGTCAAGGGAGGCGTGGATGATGGTCCGGCGCCAGATCCGGTGGGACTCCTGGGGTGAATCCTGACAAACCGGGCGGCCCCTCCGAGTCGTTCTTGTTGAGTGCTGGAAGCGCGTACACTGGCAACGATCCAAACAAGCCTGGCCGCATGCAACAAGGCTAACACGTGGTCAGCATACTATCGCCGAGATTAAATACATTTCAATATGAAGACGTGTACATGACGAGGTATACAATACCGTGACAGTAAAGACAAATAGACACCCGAATATTCAAAGACCTACATGGATGAACGGAAGCCACTCGACGAAGGACACGTTGGTATCTCGAAGATGTCCTACAGCTTCGTGCAGCGCTCGTGCAGCCTCCCGATAATCCGGCTTCGTGCTGTTCCCAAACAATCGCTGATATACGCTCCTTGCCACATCAGGCGCAAGCTTATCGCTGATCGACCACATCGTACCAACGACTCCCCCGTAACCCGCAAACAGCATTCCTGCTGCGATATGGATGGCCTCGTCGGAGAGACCCTCGTCACCCATCGCCGTCTGACATGCGGAAAGAAAGGCAAGCCCACCACGGGAACGTGACAACGCCATGATGTCGGATATTTTCAAGCGGCGTTGATCGGCGAGACAAAGACCGCTCTCAGTCGGACTTGCGGCATTTCGGATTCCGTGGCATGCAAAATGGACCCAGTCCGCCTCCTTCATCAGGGCAAGTACTTCCTTGACCGTGCCGACAGACGACTCCAGGAGGGTGGTGCGTGCTGAAGGTGAATTCCTTATTACCGCCCTGATGTGTTCTAACTCGGTGGCCACGCCTGGAAGTGGGGATAGACCATCCGAGGGCGGCTGACGAACAGCAAGCAGACGGAGATCGCCGCTAGGTGCCGCGCTGGGATCGGGTAACAGCACAAGAATGCTGAGAGTAGGGACGTATGACGAGATGACGAAGTCGGATACTTTGTGCCCAGGTTGCGAATGCTGGGTGTCATAGAAACCAGCTGCATGGATAGGAAGAAACACGAAAGGGCCAGTTGGACACCAAAAAATGCGTGATAGCTCCCCAGGAGTCTGCTCGGAGGGAGATGAACGGGTCAGCTATGAATTTAAGTCTCATCACGTCACGTACTGAGAAAGCCAAGCCATCCAGGACTGGTTTGACGACGCCGTTCCACATGGTGGATAAGAGGGACTCCCAGGTAACGAAGCCCCGTGTTGCGATTTTCCCCTCCCTGTCGTCACAGAGTATGGCACGAGCGTGACCAAGCAATTTCTCCAGTACACTCTGAAGAACCGCGGATCTCCGGAAATTGAAAGTGGGAAGCGCAACATGAATTACATGATCCATGTCAGAAAGAACAATCAATGCATCGCAGCGGCTTTCTGCAGCGTTGAGAATGACCACCGGTCCGGAGTGTGCTGAAGCTCGGAGCTGAGAGAACTCTTTGCGGAGGAGGAATTGTTCGAAACCAGGAAAGCTTCGAATCTCCTGGAGCAGTTTGTCTCGTTCGATCGCTAGCATACGGTGTCTGTCAACTTCTTGTTGCAAGGACTCTGACATACGAAGCGTTGCACTTTGAGTCTGCTCCGAGAATGTAGACAACGATTTCTCGCGAGTTGCACTAGCATGCTCTAATGCGGCAGATAATTCCCGAAGTCTACGGGCATGATCTGGATGAGCAGACGACAACTCTTCGTAGGAGCTGCGAAGCTGAAACAGCTCTCCCCAAACGATCGAGCGTCCTTGCTCGAGCCACTCCACAGCAGTTTCCGGGAGTCCCAAGTCTAAAGCTGCAGCTGCAGCCTCCCGCACCACATTGGTACCTTGCGTGAGTTCATGGTAACGGTGTGTAAGAGAGAGGCCGATCCATGCGAGTTCGGGAAGGAGGCTAATGGCAATAGAATATGCATGGAGGAGAGAGTGATGGCGTATACGCTGAGCACATGATATCCATTTCTGCGATGCATGAAAGCGAACACTAAGAGGGCCGATGGGGGCGGACGCAGCATGAAAATACAGAGAAATTGCTTGCTCGAGATTACTCAGCTCCCCGAAGCGCTCAAAATGAGTGAAGAAGGCGTTGCCAAGGCTGGTCAGAAGGGTAGGCTCGTGAGGGTGACCATGAGGGATGAGGTCAACTGCATCCCTGTGTCTCGAAATTGCGTTCTCGAGGTCACCCAGCTCCCCGAGGCGCTCAAAACGGGTGTTGAGGGAGCTACCGAGGTTGTTAAGACGAGCAGGCTTGTCAGGGTGACCATTGGGGGTAAGGTCAACAGCATCCCTGTGCCTCGAAATTGCGTCCTCGAGGTCACTCAACTCCCCGAGACGCTTGAAACGGGCTTTCAAGGAGTTTCCGAGGTTGTTAAGACGAGAAGGTTTGTCGGGGTGACCATGAGGGGTGAGGTCAACAGCATCGTTGTGCTTCAAAATTGCGTCCTCGAGGTCACTCAGCTCCCCGAGGCGCTCGAAACGAGCTAAGAAGGAGTTTCCGAGGTTCTCAAGATGGCCAGGCTCGTGAGGGTGACCATGAGGGGTGAGGTCGACAGCATCCCTGAGCGTCAAAATCGTGAGTTCGAGGTCACTCAGCTCGCCCAGGCGCTCGAGGCGAACCAAGAAAGCGTTGCCGAGGTTGTTAAGACGGGTAGGCTTGTGAGGGTGACCATGAGGGGTGAGGTCAACAGCATCTCTGAGCATCGAAATCGCATTCTCGAGGTCACTTAGCTCCCCGAGGCGCTCGAAACGATTGATCAAGGAGTTGCCGAAATTGTTAAGATGACGATGCATGTGAGGATGACCATGAGGAGTGAGGTCAACAGCATCTCTGTGCCTCAAAATTGCCTCCTCGAGGTCACTCAGCTCCCCGAGGCGCTCGAAACGAGTGAAGAAGGAGCTGCCGAGGTTGCTAAGACGAGCAGGCTTGTCAGGGTGACTATCAGGAATGAGGTCAACAGCATCCCTGTGGCTCGAAATTGCGTCCTCGAGGTCATTCAACTCCCCGAGGCGCTCGAAACGAGCTAAGAAGGAATTACCGAGATTATTAAGATGAGCATGCTTGTGAGGGTGGCCATGAGGAGTGAGGTCAACAGCAACCCTGAGCGTTGAGATTGCGCGCTCGACGTCACTCAGCTCCCCGAGGCGCTCAAAACGAGTGATGAAGGAGGTGCCGAGGTTGTTAAGACGAGCAGGCCTGTGAGGGTGACCATGAGGGGTGAGGTCAACAGCATCTCTGAGCGTTGCAATTGCGTCCTCGAGGTCACTCAGCTCCCCGAGGCGCTCGGAACGAGTGAAGAAGGAGTTGCCGAGGTTGTTAAGATAGGTGGGCTTGTGAGGGTGACCATGAGGGGTGATATCAACAGCATCCCTGACTGTTGAAACTGCGCGCTCGAGGTCACTCAGTTCCCCGAGGCGATCGAAACGGGCTTTGAAGGAGTTGCCGAGGGTCTCTAGATGGCGAGGTTTGTGAGGGTGACCATGAGGGGTGAGGTCAACAGCATCCCTGAGTGTTGAAATTGCGCGCTCGAGGTCACTCAGCTCCCCGAGGTGCTCGAAACGAGCTTTGAATGAGTTGCCAAGGTTCTCAAGATGGCCAGGCTTATGAGGGTGATCATGAGGGGTGAGGTCAACAGCGTCCCCGAGCATCAAAATTGCACGCTCGAGGTCACTCAGCTCCCCGAAGCGCTCGAAACGAGCCATGAAGGAGTTGCCGAGGTTGTTAAGACGAATAGGTTTGCGAGGGTGACCATGAGGGGTGAGGTCAACAGCATCCCTGAGCATCGAAATTGCATCCTCGAGGTCACTCGGCTCCCCAAGGCGCTCGAAACGAGCGTTGAGGGAGTTGCAGAGGTTGTGAAGATGGCCAGGCTTGTTGGGATGACCATGAGGGGTGAGGTCAACAGCATCCCTGTGCCTCGAAATTGCGTCCTCGAGGTCACTCAGCTCCCCGAGGCGCTCGAAACGAATGATCAAGGAGTTGCCGAGGCTGTTCAGAAGGGTAGGTTTGTGAGGGTGACCATGAGGGGTGAGGTCAACAGCACCCCCGAGCGTCGAAATTGCGTCCCTAAGGTCACTTAGTTCTCCGAGACGCTCGAAACGAGTGATCAAGGAGGTGCCGAGGTTGTTGAGACAGGTTGGCTTGTGAGGATGACCATGAGGGGTGAGGTCAACAGCATCCCTGAGCGTCGAAATTGCGTCCTCGAGGTCGCTCAGCTCCCCGAGGCGCTCAAAACGAGTGGTCAAGGAGTTGCCGAAGTTGTTAAGACGAGCAAGTTTGTCAGGGTGATCATGAGGAGTGAGGTCAACAGCATCCCTGAGCGTCGAAATTGCGTCCTCGAGGTCACTTAGGTCGCCGAGGTGCTCAAAACGAGCTTTGAAGGAGTTACCGAGGTTGTTAAGACGAGCAGGTTTGTCGGGACGACCACGAGGAGTGAGGTCAGCAGCATCCCTGAGCGTTGAAATTGCGTCCTCGAGATCACTCAGGTCGCCGAGGCGCTTGAAACGAGCTTTGAACGAGTTGCCGAGGTTGGTAAGATGGCCAGGCTTGTGAGGGTGACCATGAGGGGTGATGTTAACAACATCCCTGAGTGTTGAAACTGCGCGCTCGAGGTCACTCAGCTCCCCGAGGTGATTGAATCGATACAATAACGCCACACCAAGATTCGCTAGTCCTCCTCGGTACCGGTCATCCCTAACCGAAGTAGACCTGACCAATTCCTCCAAAAGTGTGATTACCTGTTGCAGGTTGGCTACATCACCGAAGCGTTGGACACGCTGCAACAACTGGACACTGAGAATCCATGGGTCCTCGTCTGTTGAGCGTGAAGTTGAATCCTGCTCCACCGATGGTTCGTCATCCGCCTGAACAGGGCCCACCCCACGTCCGGCACGCAGCTGCAGTAAGAAAGTCGCAGCTCGCTTTTCATGACTCTCTGCAGAGCTGAGCTCCATCGCCTCATGCAGCAATGCCTCAGCCCGTGCTCCCTCGATTTCATCCCGCCGCTTCTCGAATCGCGCGAAGTACACCACGGCCAGCTGAATTAAGGTGGAAGGACGGTCAACGTGCCCGACGGGACGGGTAGCAAGTGCATTGCGATACAAGCTAAGGGGGACCTCGAGGGAGGCATCCGTGTCCTCGGTGTGACAGCGGATGAATTTCGCCATCGCCAGGTTTGACTGAGCAGCCGCACGACAAAGATGGTCCAGCGGACAAATACTGAGCGCCCGCTCAAACGCTTCAATAGAATGCTCCAGATCTCATTTTTCCCCGTGCTTTCGGTAACCTGAGAGAGCGTTGTGGCCTTGATTTGTTGCTTCTTCCAGCTCGCCTCTGGATTCTGCGGTTGACTATGGATATACACTGATGAATGAGGATCGTGTTGACACAAGTCGGCTACTTACGCAATGAGGGCCAAGGACCCTCGACGTTGATGAGTCACTGTTCTCGCACTTTCGCTGTTTGACAGCGACCAAAATGGATGAACACAGGGATACAATGTCCCCATCCTTTGGGAAGAGGGTAAACGCTGCCATGCTGTGAGTACCCAGACCCTTGTGCAAAGCTACGTGACGACATCCCACTCACGAGCGTCTTTTGCACTGCTGTCCAATAGTTGTTCCACGGTAATTGTTAACTTTCGCAACTGCTCCCCAGCACCTAACATGGGCTGGAATTCGAAGGATGCATAGACCTCAAGACAAACGCTAGCCGGCAGATCTGACGGTCTGAAAACTCCGTCAGGGCTAAACCCAGTTGGAAAAGGGGATCTCACATTGGGATCGGCCCGCTCCATTCGATGACATTGTCATTCACTGACGAAGGCTTAATTTCGGTCCTCCAGGTCAGGCCACTGTGATGCACCACGGTGTGAAAGCCGGAAGGGACTCGTCTAAGGCCAAGAAAGACATCTGTCACTCGGATACCTACCTTGTCATTAACGATCTGTGCAAACTGTGTAGAGAATGAGTTTCATACTAGTAATAATCATTTCTTTGTTCTCGTCCGAGTGCGTTGCAGAACCCGAGGAAGAGGGCACATGCTGTGGCCGGTCGGGCGACCCAGGTCCAGGTTTTTCCTTGTTTCCTTGCGCCTGCCCCGCACATTCGGGGTAGGGGTCAGAAGCGCCGGGCGTTTGTATGCTGTCCTCAGGCTGCAGGATAGGTCAGTTGGCAAATGAGCAGCTAGGCTCAGAACCCACAATCGGGTGCCAACGTCCCTGATTCATGTTGTCGTTCTTCTCTGGTGCCCGACTCTCTAACACCGTGACGTTGTCTTTGCAGTTCCGGAACATCGAGATTCACGCGGTCTGGGACGTCATGAGAGCCAACTTTAGCCGAGGCAGCTGTCCCAGCTTCTCAAATCTCCAGATTTCGAAGAACTCGCGCCCCGGGTACAGACTCACTGGCAGGCTCATCCTCGCACAAGAAGTGCGCTTTCATTTCCGTTATTAGCTTCCTCAAATCCCTCTTCCATGAGATTCGCTGGAATACTATCCTTGATGCAACCCGATGGCCTCTCCTCCGAAGCATTCAAAGATGCATCCACTAAGTTTCTCACTTGGTGGATGCCAGGGACTACATGGTCACAGAGCTTGAGCAAGTCTACAGGCTCCCCCTCACTGGCAGGACTCGGAGGCGCTGCACTCAAGTACGGTTGAATCCAGCCCCTGGTTGATTTTTTGACTCCGGTCCTCCCGACTCGACAGTTATCCGCAGATCGTCGTCGTCTGTCCTTCAAAGCTTCAGGCCCAGATCAGGAACCACGATCACCCCAAGGACATCTATCTCTCCTCAGGTTTAGTGAATTCTATCAATCGGCATCCCGTTCTTTCCGTGCACCAGCTGGGTAGCTCGAAGCAGACAGTGGAATGTGAAGCACAACAGTCGTGTTCTACCTGAAGCGGGAGCGATCCACCTCACAGCTTATGGTCTTATTCCAAAGCCCGTAGACGACAAGCACACTACGCTGGTGAAGTACTTTCCCTGTCATAACATAGTGGAGTGTATTGACATACTCCACCAGATGAACCCCTGATTCAAGCACGGAGACGGGAACACATATAGCAAAGGCAAGGAGCGGACTTGGAAGGTCAAAGCGTCTGGAGAGCAGTAGTCGTCCAACCGTCGCTTCATCATAATCTTTTCAGACTCGACTTTTATCCGCGGATAGATTCATCAATGTAGACGCCCACCCCTGGCATGCTCAAGTCTTTGCGGTGGACCTGTTCGGAGTTACGGTGGCCACCCTTTCCGTCTGTTCAATCTTGGATTCTTATTCGCACAGGTCGCGTCATAGGGTGAAGGGCGTCGACGTGTTCCCGGGAGATATGACCAACACGGCGGACGTTTCGTGGCGCACGTGCATCGCATCCTCAGAGTTGATGTGTTCCATTTTCGCCCAAGTCGCCTGTTGCTCTCCGCCGTGTCTGAACATGGTCACGACAGACCTGGGAAAAGATATGCGGTCACCGATAACAGCAAGCTCCACGCTGCACTCATGTCCATTCGAACAACTCGGGCGGCGGAAGAACCGCTTCAAGTGACATCCACGTTCAGTGTGTGCACGTTCTGTTTAACTGCCCGGGGTAAAGATACATATAGCATCTGTGTTTGTACATGCAAGAAACGTTCAATGGCCAAAGGATCCGTGATTTACACCCTGCAAAGCAAAACACAAGTCAAGCCTCGTTCGTCGTCGTAAAGCGTGGTGGGAACGTACGTGTCATCTGGCGTACCCACGATCATGAAGGAGACAAACACAATCAGTTGACATGCGCGTGAGTCGGATGACTTCAAATGGTCTTACCGTGGTAGAGGAAGCGTGTCTGCCGGGAACAAGGTTAACGGTAGTAGGGTTCACCGAATTGTAACGTACCTTCTTCGGATTGTCAGGGGCAGTCCGGACGTAT
>JBBPQL010000092.1:0-60798 GCA_038092515.1 Boletus subparvulus
CTGTCCTATACACCTAAAAAAACGCGGATACAGGCTGCAGGTTGCAAATACCACAGCCCCGAACCCGCAAATCGCCAAGTTTCTGAGTCACTCATCAAACTGGGGCGCGTACCAAAGTCACCCACTGCTAGGTGACTTTGCAAACGACTCTTTTCGGAGCTCGTGACGCCGCGATCGGGCGTGCAAACGTAATAAAACTTTTAAAGAGATAGTGGCGTCTGACGATCGCGTACGTGACGACTACGGCACCCTTTACTTTTGTCCATGCCAATAGCGCCTGATCCGTCGTAGCTCCGAACTTTGTAGTGATTTCATTCAATATCATGGCGCATGCAGGTGGGCTGTGCAGCGAAGGTTAGACGGCACACCGTGACACATTATGAAGTTAGGACGGGTGGGAACGGGCGCTGTAAGCCTCAATCACAACGCCGTGCGTAGTATCCCAAGATCCGGGAATTGACAGTGGTACACCGTAACATAGGGGCGTAAGAGGATACAACAGCATAAGGTTAGCATGGTTCGCGTTCAATCTGGTCGTATCTTTGTGATACGGACTTGGCTCACGGCCGGTTTGATTAACAGAAGCAAGCCTTTTTGTCAAAGTTGATGGCAATACGCCTAGATGCGAGTACCGTAAAGGTGCACCTTGCCAGATCAACTCCCTTGATCTTTTCCATCTTGGCCCAAGCTGTGGGGATATTGGGGACGGCGGGACGTGGCGCATGAATTAGATACTACAGACGTGGACGTCACGAACGCCCATCCATAATCGCACTCCCCCCAGGAGCTCACGTTGGAAAGACTTTTGCGAATCGACGCGTCAATGTCCAAGCTGTTTGTACCAGAGTACTTGGTGGTGATGAAGGTGCCCTCACGAGGAAAACCAGTCTCTCGTAAGGCGATGCCGGCCTCTGCTTCATTTCGGTATGCCTGCGCGGTGTCTGGTCTTGGTCTGGTCATACGATGAGCACTATCGCCAGCCCACGTGGCTCTGACTCCCCCCTCAGTGATGTGGTTGAGTCCATTGTCCAATAATTGTATCACCCAATCCATGGAACCCTGTCAATTCCCATGTTCCAGATGCGATGCTGGTGATAGAACACCCTGCGTAACCGAGTTTGAGTGACAATTGGGGGCATAAGGAGTTCTGGAGGACAATCTACTTACCAGAGTTCAGGCGGATCGAGTCCCGAGGCATGTCGGTGTGCAGAACCGATGAGCAGCAAGATGGTCGTGAACGAGGGCTGGTCGTGTACTCGTCGAAAACACATGGTTCACTTTCTCATACTCATTCTCAGAAGATATCAATGGATATTGTTCGGTACATGTGAGGGTGTGAGAAACGATAAGGAACCGCTCCTGACTTGCTGCGACCGACCGCGAAAAGGTCCCTTCCGCGGAATATTTACTCAGGAAACATCACGATGCGGTGCGTCGAGCTTATTAGTACTCACTGGTCACTAGTACCGTTAGCTAATGGCAGCGGCTGCCCCATGGTCCCCTACCGTACCAGGGGCGGGAAACCATCCCCACGTTCCCAGGTTAACTCGGAATTCGCCCGTTCGACCGTCAGTGACTTCGATACCCTCTGCCTCGAGCGCTTCGCGTTGGCGTTGTGCGCCAGTTGTCCCAGGGCCGCGTGAAGAGATCGTTCCGGCTGCTGATATCACTCTATGCCATGGTACCGGCGGTGTCACGTCCGGAGATAGGAATTTCAAGGCTGTAAGTGCATGGTCAACTTCTGAAGGAGAAATCGTATGGAGGCGAACCCTGGCCGACATGTCGCGAATGTCTGGGCATGCCAATCAACTTTGCAATGTGACCTGTATTTGCATCGGTGGGAAATTTCGGCATGCCAGGTCATAGTCTTCACATACTATAGCTTGTTACTTTTCGTGGAGGAATTCTGCACAGACAAAGGTGAGGCTCTTCATGAACTCTGGCATGCGGTTCTAGGAAAGCCTACTGTCGCACGACATGGTATACCTGTGTAGTCAACCAGTTCACCTCACATCGATGTGGTGGACCAGGTACTCACTGCGGCGTGGAACTCTGCACTATCCATCACTTCTTTGCTTCACCGAGGAATTCAGAACTCTGAGAATTTCTCGGCTGATGTCAGAGGCAAAATCATTCCCACGCCGGATTACTGGCCTTGCGGCATGGTAGTATGTATGTTCTTACCAGCCTGAGACCTTCTCGAGATCATGGTCCAAGAATTTGCAAGTCTCCAGCGCCTCGGTCGGTAAAATCAGGTTTAGTCCATCTCTCTTTGAACACCATGATACTAAACTGCCTCGTCGAAGCGAGCTGCATTACGATGCTTAATTATTTCCAGGTCACTATGACGACTTTTGACGAGGGCTATCCAGATTCCCTTCTCCTTGGGCTCAACATGAGATCATCATCTGTCAAGAAGGAGTTATGCCTGCATCCCCGTCGGCCCTGCCGGTCGCCAAAGGAATGCATTGCAATCATGATGCGACATGGATCCGACGGTCCGACCACCAGCGGCGACCACCCATACCACGCTAGAACCAAATAATAAACGTTATTTCGTATGAGAAGGCGCACACAGTCTTTGTGATCCAGATACCGTAGCCGTAAAGCGCCCAGCCAAACCTGGTTTCCTCAAGGATCCCCACCGCAATCATCAATCTTGTTCCGAGGTCTTCGTTCATTCAAAGTGCATCATGTAGCTCGAGGCTTCCAACATGCAACTTTTTCTTGGCAAAGCGGTTTAAGGGTTTACTCGAGGGATGACCCTTTCCCCACGTTCGTCAGAATTTCTGTTACAATGGACGGGCGCTATCAGGAGGAGGGCTTGGCCAAGGTGCTTCCGTTGCAGATCTGCACGTCAACATGGCATGACATCAGATGGCACCATATTTCGGCCAACAGATCATATACCCACCCAACGCGCATCATCAAATGCATTACGAACCTCGTGGCACTACGTGTGCGTTCTTCCAGTCCTAGCGACGCTTGCAACTCGTTCGTGAGTTGCTTCCGTCGCGATGGGTTCGCTCACCGGGACGGGTGGCCCTTTTGGGATAGTTCCTTGCTACCAGAGACGGCGTGATCTGTCAGGTTGCCTTCCATTCTCGCACTTTCCTGTTTCTCGGGCTTATCGCTCAGCACTCAGCTTCGACACATGATCCCAATGTGGTGGGTCGAGCTGGCATGGCGAGATGCTCGATAAGCATTGTGATCTGGTGGCCGGTTGGTATCACATGGTCAACATCCTATCAACATCGATACACTATCTTTTTTGGGAAGACGCAACCTACAGAACCACATTTGTAACACCATCGTACCATTCTTTGGATTCTTCAGGTAAACCTGCGTACGATAAGCCAATGTATTCAAGCAGTTCTTCAAGTCATGCGAAATGGTAATTATGATGACTTGGATGTTTTGACGCGGGTTGGAAGCAATAAGGGGTGAACGGTTGAACTCTGGCAGCTAGCTATGCTATATTCCTAGCCCCAAGGTTGATGATAAGGATCGTGTCATTTCAGTCAAAAGCTTCTACATCAATAGACGAGACAGACTATTGGTATTGAGACAAAAGATATATTCCTGATCAATGTCTTCAAGGTAAAGGCAAAACAGTGGGTCTCTTCATAGCCATGCAAACATCAAGATAACCGGGTTCAGATTCAGGCGTGATAATTCCTCGCCGCATGCAGAAATCAACCAACGCCATCGCAGAGCTTGGCTTGAACTGTCCTTGTAACAAGCGTTGCATGACCTCCTCAACGCCCATCAAGTGGAAGGCAGCAACCTCTCCGTCCTCCGCGTTCGTGCACGGCATGATGGGGTCATCATTCGGGAGGCGGAGCTCGTAGAGGTAGTAAACCCCGGGTAGGATCCATTTCGAGGGTGACCGGTTCATAAAGTTGAGCATTCCTGTAGAATGCGCATGTCTTTTGACGAAATCAGACGGAAGAGAGGCTTCTTCTGTGCATTCGCGGATGATAGTCTCATTGGGGTTCTCCCCGAGACCCATCCCCCCTCCGACGGTGCAATCGTACCGGCCAGGCCACCTATGCTCAAGGCACATCAGATCACAAAGACTCTGGATAAGGTTGGATGGACCCACGTGCTCTTTGTTAGTGACCGGCGAGGAATCCAGAGCATTGTTTTATTCGTTATGGGACAATCATAGAAGGCTGTATTTGTATTATGATTTAGATAAGAACGATAACAAACGACAAATAAAAAGGTTTACCAGTGAGGAGGCAACCAAAGTTGGCAAATCCAAACAAAGGGAGCGCAGCACGCTCGATCCCGAATGCGAGACTCGAGGTAGAATCGGGACGTTCCTGTCGAGGCATATACACGGGGTATGTCTCGTTGCTCCAACCTAACGAATTGAATTGAATTCATCGGAACGAGGCGGAAACGGACGCCCATGCCTTTCAAAATATCCGGGAAAAGACCCTCAGATTTCCACCTTTCCAAGACCACACGCATGGCGTGTGTCCTGGTCTCAAAGTCAGCGATTTGATCCGCAAAACAAATCGCCCAAAGGGAATCGCCCGGTCCGTGAAGCACGTTCCAGATCGATTTTCCCCCACTTTCTTGGTGGTTTTTAAGGATTTCCTCCGCGACTTTGGGTCTCAAGAAACCGATGGGGCGAGAGAGAGAAGTTGAGCGCAGGAACATTGGGAAGAGCTGTTCTTCCTCCTCGGGCGGGATAGAGCCGGCATTGCACGATGCACGGTGGGTTACAGTAGGGTCGTCGAAAGGGCCGGAAGGGAGAGCAAGGTTGATCGCAGAATGTACTAGTGGTAGTACGCTACGATGATGGCGGCTAGCGGTCACAGTGTTCACTGGCATGGATCGAAAGCAAGATGCGGCGGTTCCAATGAATTGCGAACCAAGCAGCCAGAAGTTCGCTCTGTCATGATGGAGCAGAGACGGCTTACACGCACGTGTCCAAGTGCCAGCATGATTTTTGAGGTGAGAATAAGAATACATGTTTCAGTGGGAGGTTGACATCGGAACTTTTCGGTCCGCACCGACCCAAAAATACATCCTAGATTTCTGTGAGAAACTGCCACGTTTGGTACACATACAACATTTTCAATGATCATACAACTACAACAGGATGCAAGGCAGGATGCCCCGGACTTTGAATCAATCATCCGAAATGTGAGTCTACCAGTCGACAACCTCTGGAGCCTCTCGCTTCCAGTCGAAGATCCCCCCGCGCGTCTCAAACATCTTC
The DNA here is from genome assembly GCA_038092515.1 of Boletus subparvulus. Classification (NCBI taxonomy): domain Eukaryota; kingdom Fungi; phylum Basidiomycota; class Agaricomycetes; order Boletales; family Boletaceae; genus Boletus; species Boletus subparvulus. The sequence goes on from JBBPQL010000092.1 coordinate 5,237, forward strand.
TCATCAAAGCCCGAATCCTGAAGCGCGTTCTGTACCCCCACTTCCAACAACGGTCTTCCGGGTTTCTTACCCCCGTCCTGACAATTCAAAAATCTCACCCAGCGGTCAATTTCATGGATATTCGTCGTGGAAACCACCTACCTCATCTGTTCGTCCAAATTCAGGTAAGAATCCTTCATAGCTTCGTTGTCTTCCGGGACGAGGCACTTCTGAGCGGCATGGCGGGCGAGGAAGGCTTGGAACTGCTCTGTAGTGATGACGAGCTTGCGGGCATCACGAAGCGAGCCTGTCTCCGCCCCCGTATTTTCCGAGTCCAATAAAAGAACTTGGAAAACCTGGCCAACCAAATAAACCACACAATCAGTGCCTTGATCTGGATTATGAAGGGGGCGACGTACCTTCCAGCGGAAAGGTGCAAGTTCCACAATTTGGTCATTCATATCTTCCTCCCAGTTATTGCTATGGGAAGGGAATCAACGGGCAGTACTATCAACGGCGACTGACATACGCACATAGTGACAACAGTGTTCAGCTTGACTTTGATGCCCCTCGCTTTGGCCCATTGAGCGACCTTGAATACGTTGTCAATGTGGGTCGTAGCTGTCCCGTTTTCCGCGCGACCTTGTTTGATGTTGGTCTCTGTGTCAAACGAATCGCAGGAAATAGCCATGACATCGAGATATTGGCCATATGTATCTAGCCATTTCTCGGTCACCTTCGAGCCGTTGTTCACAACGGAACACGACTCGATGTGAAGCTCTTCTTTACAAAATTTGAAGACCTCCCCAATATATTTCGGCTGGAGGAAGGGTTCTCCGCCGCTGATGTTGAGTTTTCTCATACCCGCATCGACGAGCATGCGAAGTCCACGTTTGGCGTCCTCAAGAGGCAGAATAAATTCGTTCGTGTTAGTATGGAAGCAAAAATGGCACTCGTAGTTGCAACGCCTGTTCGGGAACCAGTTGACAGAAACTGGTACCTTTGCAGGTGTTGCGTTGAAGAAAGGAATAGACACGTCGAGCCAGGAGAATTTCATGTTGGGATAGTGATGGTCGACCCCGACTTGATCCTGATGCTGGAGTGGGAAGAGGTGGGTGGGAGAAAGACACGCGCAGAGCCTCAGACCTTATAGGTATGGATTCTGGGGTGACCGGTGACCCCCAAAAAGGGGCCACTAGTCGCGGGAGATCTGCGCCACCTAGGCCTGTAATGAATGAAAACTACGCGAGCAAAGAGCAAGGGACAGGGGCGTGTTGTGGCGTGCTCGCTCAGTGCGGAAGGGTTCTTGATCTCCGTTATTTCAGCTCCTCTGCCGATTAATACAGTTTTCCGAGTCGGACATCGTACACGCTCAGTCACAGTGAAATACATGCGCAAGGACGCTGAATCCCTCCCCTACAGTATATTCTCTTCGTACCTCGCGCTCGAGCGCATCCTCAATCGTGGAGCCAGGTGTGATGACCCCGGGAACCGATATTGTTCGGTCGTGGTGGATGTCAGGCACCTTCCAACGAGGCTGTGGGCATGATTCTTTCGTTTGGGGCCGGATACTAGTTTGTGGAGCGGCGGAGGTTGCATTGAGTGGGGAAGTGGGACTCCTGCATTTGGCGTTTCCTGTGAAGAGCTTCGCTAAACAACGTAAGGAGAACTGTCATGGGTTTGATGGGATTTGTGCGGTTCCCATGACGGATCTCATTCCGTTACCCGCCTGGTCACCATCTCGCCACGATATCTTGAACTGAACTTGCTTCAGATATGGTTCAGTAAATAAGTACAAAATAGAATAGCATAATCGTGTTCGTCAGCACGACTCATGCGCGAGCGGTGAATGCACGATGGTGGTGGTGAGCCAAGCAGAGGGTAAGTGCATACATAATGGGGGAGTGATGAGCAGTGGTGGTCTGCGCTGTGAGCGATGGTGAGGGAGTGGTGGCGATGGCGCGTGCACAACGGTTGCGAAGGATGCGGCGAGTGAGCGACAGGGGTGGTACGTGCGCATTTAGACCGGTGAACAAGCGGTGGTGGTACTACGTGACTCGGAGCAAGCGAGTGGTGCAGGGATAGGTGAGCGAGTGGTAGGGTTGGTAATGGTTCGAGTTGAGCCAACCATTGGGACTTGCGCAAAAAGTTCACTCGAAGCTTGGCATCTAGCCACGATATCGCACGGACATCATTGACCATCCCTACGACAATACCAGCTCGATGTCGGCCTAATGAAATCGCGGGCCAACGAACGATACGAGCAAGTTTACCGACGTGCGCCAAGCATTCAGCGACTAGGCGGTGTGTTGAAGAAAGGAATTGACCCATCATGATGCCTATCGAGATGCAGCAAGACACGCTCGGTTTTCATGTTAGTCTGCAGGTAACGTATGAGCAAGAGAAATCGCCCCTTGTGCAGCCCAAGGCACGAGCGACCGAAACTAGATGTTGTAGGTGATAGGGAAATTTCGTCTGCTTGAAACCGAGTGTCTCTGATCGGCATACTTGACGATAATGATTGTCCGAAACATTACATCCCTATCTCAGCCTTGTCATCATGCGTTCGATCCCGGTCGGACAACGCAGACGCCGTCCGCGACACCCAGATGAAGAACCCCTGAGCGCGTCGTACATTTCCAGGCGGCGAAATTGTCGAGCTTGGAGGGCTCCAAAGCTACAATCTGGTGGACGAAATCTCTCTTATCGATAGAAGGGTCCTCCTTGGTAGAAGGTCGTGCCACACACATTCTTCATGTTAAGTGCGCTCTTTGCGCCGAACAAATTTGGACCGGGGACAGGCATGAGTCTGTCTGTTCTCGTAGGGTGTCCCTGATATCTCATAACACTGTACATCATTGTCGCATGACGTTGGAAGCACCGATTTCGGTCCAGGTTCCTGTGTCTATCAACTACTCCTCGGGGTTAAGTAACCACAGAGAAATAAAATCATTACAACACGTACTACACTGGTAAATTGACTGGCGTGTTCTCGTAGAAATAAGGTGGTTCTTTATCACCACATCGTTATCAGCATCAGCAGACAGGGTGATGCATCGGAAGAACTAAATACCTTATGGCGGTGTGTGGCACTCGCGGGAATTTTGCGTTTGGTATGTTACAAAATTCGTGGTAAGGAGAAAAGAAAGGCTCCGAACCTAACCTTGTGAATGATGTGAATTTTTTGGTTGGCCTTCTCGACGGTAGCTTGATAGGTGTGGGTCCGTCAGTGAGGGTCAGAGGGATCATATGCAGGTCCTGTTTGCTTTTGATCATTGAGATGGATAATTGCCAGAGAGACACCTGTCAAAAAACTAGCTGAGCGGCTATGATCGGTCGTCCCCGTTAGCTAAATTGGCAGACATTAAGCTCTCCGAAGGCAATATGGCCACTGAATCCCCATGGATCCCAGGATTGACTTCGGAGGTCTCTCCATTTGATGAGCAACGACGCAGGGGATTGCCAGTGGATTGTGCCACGGAAAGGATACAATAAAAGATGAGCAACACACTAAGAGAGTAAAATGGAGAACAGTAAAAGCAGATACAAGATATTACAGTGCGAACAGAGCCTCCGGGAATGAAACGGAACGACGCCGTTGTTTGGTCGTGTTATCGATGTCGAACAGACCAGACTTTCAGGAGGCTTGCAAGGTGCACTAACCTGAGCTAGTAGTAGTGCCTGTAGTGCTCTACATGTTGTCAGTGATCAGGTCCACGCACACAATGTGCACTGTGGTGAGTTGGTCTTGCCGAGTCAAAGCAATTCATGGATCACTTGATCAAAGCGGCGTAGTACTTTCAGCTCTGATTGGATTCGATATGTGGACAACGCGTGACGTCATCATGATGTAGTAGTATTTATTTAGTGTGGACCGAGTGTGGACTGTGGACGTCTAGACCGTCAGCCACACTGCCTGTGGGTATTTAAGCCTGACCAGTACTGGACTGCCCTCGTCATGTTTCTTGCCTTCTTCCTTTCCTCTCTCACCTGAACGCCGCTGATGGCTTTCACTTTCTCTCGCTGTCTCTGTTTCTCTCATTCACTATTATCGCCTGGATGCCACCCCCGACACCGATGCTCAGCGCTCAACCCCCAGGCGAGTCGGCACACGAGATGCCCGAGTCGACGAATCGACGCGACCGCAGCGAGTTTGTGTCCTCGCCGAGCCCGATCACGCTCGAATTATCCAGGCGAGATGGCACGCGAGATGCCTGAATGTGATCAACGCGACCGCAACGAGCTCTGGTTTTTGTCCTCGCCACTCCCGCCATTTGCGACCATCGCAGGACCCTTTGCCACGTAGTCGACTTTTGTTACTCGCCGAGCCCGACCATGCTATCCTCCAGGCGAGATGGCTCGCGAGATGCCCCGAATGTACCGATCATCACGACTGCAGCGGGCCCTGATTGTGTGTCTTCGCCACTGCCATTTTCAGCGATTGCTCGACCACGACTTTTTGTTCCTTGCCGAGGACGAACGAGCAGACTAGCCGCGAGCCGCTACGTCCCGATGGTCGACATCTGCGATTATTATTATTGTTCATTTCGAAGACTACCTTGACGAGATGTCGACGACAATCGTTGTGTGACTTCAAGGTTCGACACACGATGTGTACGGCGCCGGCCATGATCGGCAACCACGCTCCAAGACGACAATGAGCATCGAGATCACAAACCCAAACCACTTGCTCACTGACTTTACAGGGAACTCTGCAACGAAACTTTGGTACTGTCCTCTCGTGTCGCGAGCTGCGCTACACCCCGTGTGTCAGGATTCGATGGATCATGACACACAGGTGTCAGATAAGATGGACGATGGTTCGTTTCGCACCCTACTTTAGATGCACTGTTAACGCCCCGCCACAGAGAAGTTCCCGTCTCAAGTGGCTCCGAACGAGAGGCACAGTCTAATAAATGAAGAAGACATCATCGAGGGCGATGGGTGGGTTCTGAGAGTCGACTGGAACGCATTGGAAGCGAGAAAGGTGGGTCTTTATGTCCTTTCCTGTTGAACTTCGTTGATCATCTGTTGTAGGTAATCGGACTTTGGCGCGGAAGAAGGGGGGTCGCCCCTTCCTGGGAGCAACTATGTCGGGAATAAGGTGCGTCCAGCAGTAGGGCATTCCTTTGACTTCAAAGGCGTCACCTGCTGTTGGACCCACCCTGTTTTCGACGTTGTCTGCTAGCGGGTTTCTTCACTTACGTCAGACCCATCTGCGAAATGAACGGTTGCAGAGGCACAGCATGTCATCGTGTAAATCGAGGGATGAATCTACCAGGAACACGCTGCTCCCTTCCACTCGGTTTGATGAAACTTCAGTTCTTCACCACCAATCCAGAGATTAGGGTTCTCTCATCCACTCAAATATCCCACCACAATCCAGGAAGGTTTCTTCATTGAACCCTGAATCGAGAAGTGCCGTCTCAACGCCGACGTCCAGGATCGATCAACCCGTTTTCTTGCTGCCGTCACGACAATCCAAGAAACTGAAACGCCACAATCCATCTTAAGCGTTCCATAAGTCCCAAACAGGCATGTGCGTACCACGTCCTTTCGTCAATACGAATCCTTCATTGCATCATTGTCCTCAGGGACGAGGCGTCTGCCGCACGTGTTTATCAAGAAAGGCTTGGTATCGTTGTTTTGTGCCCGTCAGGTGGCGCGCGTTGCGAAGAGAGATGGAACCTGGCCCCGTGTTCTCCGAATCAAGGAGTAACACTTGTGGTTTAAGTGCCATTTTCCGTTTTTCCCAAATGAGTCACAGGATATGGCCGTAACGTTGAGATATTTGCCGTACGTGCCCAACCGTCGCTTTCGATCCGTCGTTCACGACGGAACGCGACTCGGCGCAAAGATCCTCTATGTGGCACTTGGACACCTCCTCGATATAACCGGCAGTCCCAAGCGCGCGTTTAGCTTCATCAAGAGGGTGGATATAGTCGTTCGTGGAAGTATGAAAGCAAAAATCGTGGGCGAATCCAGGCTTTGGAGAGGGTTCCGCGATGGGTAGCGATGGGATTGTGAAGGAGATGTCGAGCCACTTGAATCCCATTGTTTATTTACGCGCTGGGCGGTTTGGGGCGAGAGGACACGATGCCGGGCCCTTAAATACAGTGAACAACGACCAAGAAATTTTACTGGATTGATTTGTTTCGGAGATCACTGATCAGGTCACGGGGCCAAGTGTGCACAAGAGGAAGCTCACCGTTGGAAGGTAGAGAGAGTAATGTATGAACTACGTCCCATACTATCACGGCACTCATTCCAAGAATCGAGCACCTTATCCCTACCATCAAGTGCTGGAAAGTTATGGTACTGATGCTATGTATCAAAACATGCAAGACACATACCCTTATAAAGGTGGCAACATCCGAAGCCACATGTCTCGCGGAACAATGTGTTTCTCGACAGAAGTATGCGGTCTGTCCGGCATGTTAACCAGGCGATGAGCCTATTTCTAGTCCTGCTGGAGATCGAGTTGAGAAGACCGTGTGCTGGACGGCGGAGTCATGACCACGGTATTAAGTAGTAGAAATACAAATTTAGTTTGATTTCGTCGTCTGCAGATCAGTAGTACAAAGTGTGGAGGTAAGGTGGCCTCCGGTGGATTCTAAGTTTCAATGACAGGGGCCATTGTGCTAAATTAGGTCGCGGTGTTTCACTGCCCCACATCAGCACCGCCACGACTCAGATAGACTCAGAAACCACGCCACAGATTCTTAAGCAGATTTATAAGTTTTGAAGGCTCCGCAGTCGCGGTGAAGCCAATAATGAGAGGGTCCAGGAAACAACGCACAGCAGATCTGCTTATGCGTGCATCGCATGGTCTGGGTCAATCTGTCATCTTGTCGCACCTGCATCGCAACCTGCGCCGGTTGGAGTTCCTACGTCAAGCTTATTATCCAGGTAGTACCGTACCGCAGCGTATCACTCATATCGTACGCTCAGTCGGCGGCTTGACAGCTGCTAGACCGGTTCGAGTACTATTTCCCGACCCGACCGGACGTGCACGGCAACTTCATCTCTATTGATGACAGCTATAAATTCGGGACAACCTCGTCATTAATGCCTCCGCAGAGTTTTATCCCGCACCACCCCGTGCGCCAGGCTCGCTGAAATGGACACCGCTCAATTCAACGCTTCCGTGAGTATACATTTCTTCCATGCGGACCATGCCTTCCTTTACTAACTTGTCTGCCAGGTTTGCAATGTCGTTCAGATGATCCCCCCGCATAAAATCACGAGCTGTGCACATATCGCCAAGCTACTCGGGGAGCCAACCAAAGCTAGGCGAGTTAGTGAAGGTATACTTCGTAGCGTGTTATCGGAAAGGCATCGGATGCCAATATGTTCTTGTAGTCGTCAAGTTCCTCGGTCAGACGTCCTCCCCCTTGCCATGGCACCGTGTGCTCTCGTCCTCTGGGATCATAGCCAGCCGCGGTGATCTTGGCCGTGTACAAAGAAGCGCACTCGAGGCCGAAGGATTACCTGTGTTCACTGGCTCATATGGTGAACCGCGCGTTGAGTTTGATCAATTCGGCTGGTTCCCCAAACACGTGTTCGTTGTCCCGGAGATGGACTCGAATGATGAGTGGGGTGCATGATTCAGCTCTCAGTGAATCTCATTGATCGCCCTCCGTCTCTGTATCCCCGGTGATCCCTAACCAGTCGTCCCCCTCTTCCCATGCACTCTATTCTCGATTTCTGCTCTGCGGTTCCCTTTCCCTACATTTGGTCCTTTGAATGGAGCGCTCTGTGACGACTTTCATTGGAACTCGGCTTGTTTTGACACGCAATCGCACCCGTTTTATTTACGACTTTGTATATGTGATAGGGATTCTCTCCTTGGCTTTCACTACTTGGTATTCGGACACTGTACTCTATCTTTTTTACGATGTAAATTGATCGCTGAGTTTCAAAGGCGTATGACACCCAGGTTTCCTTTGACCTTCGGGGTGGACCAACAACAACATATGCTATTCGCTGTCTGACTTTCCACGAATCCACAACCATGTCAGAATCCCTCTACGCGTCGTGCGCGCAGGTCCTTTCCCTATGTCAGGGCATAAAGGATGACTTGCCAGCTCTCCTCGACCCCGTTTCCGGATTTGCGCCCAGACTTAGACAACTATGTCGCGATCAGTGAGTCCACCTTGCCCATACCGCTCTACACACCGGCCTAGACCGTGGTTCAACCAGACTCGAAGAATTAGAGAGCGGCGCCACCTCAGACGTGTCTCGGGTCGAATTAGAAGCCCTACGGATGGAAGCCAACACTTGGGGCCTACTACAAGCACTCATGCCGTGCGTGGACCCGTCTTTTCCTTTCGTCCAGTCACAAACTCCCGTGCAGCGCCCGAAAAACAGAGCCAGAGCACCATCTCAACTCACGCACTATCCTCACGCAGAACCCATTCACACCAACGTTGACTCTCGCCCAAGCGATCATGCACGCGTCGCCCTTACTCGCGGAGCTCGTCATCGTGCGCGAATGGCTCCACGAGACCGCGTCGTCTCCACAACATCCCGAAGCCACCACCGGGTACTGGAAGTTCACAAAGCACAACGTGATGCAGGCGCTACGCACTGGACAGGGCACCAGAGAGGGACTCGTGGCAGAGTTTGATCCGGATGCGGTGAATAGAGGGAATGGCAAGTCGTTGGCTGCGGACGACGCGGTGAGTGAACAGCGTGCGTCTGGTCTGGGGACTGGGGACTGAGTTTGCTCCTTGGCAAGGCCTTTGAAAAAACGTTGACTCAGTCGTTGTATTCGTTCGTGCGCGCTGGGAGATTGGACGAAGCGGTGCAATTGTGTCGAAAAGCCCACCAACCGTGGCGCGCTGCGAGCATTCGTGGGTCATTGCTGTTCCAATGGCGAGCAATCGGTAAGTCACAGGAAGCTCGATTGGCGCGCTTGTACTCATCGTCTATGAAGCAAACGAACAATGCGACGAGGGTTTCGAGGACGAAGATGATGCAGAGGGCTGGCAAGGCAACAGACACAGGCGACTGTGGAAGTCGACTTGTGTAAAAGCTGCTTTGAACGTAAAGAGGTACCATCTTCGTTCCCATTCAACTTGTCTTACATCTGTATAGCCCAACCTGCACGATCCCGAGCGAGTATTATATGCGGCACTCGCGCCAACCCCACAAACATTCAACGTCCTCAAGTCAGCATGTCGGACCTGGGAAGATCACTTATGGGCTCAACTAAGTATACTGTGCGAAGAGAAACAAACCGCGGAAATGATCAAGTTGGGAGGAGGCTACTGGGAGGGTGGGTTGGAGGCACTCAAAGATTTGCCTATTCCAGTGGAAGATGCAGACGAAAAAGAAGAAGAAGAATGGGAGAAGGAAGCAACTGCGGCGCTGGAGACACTTGGAGGCGTTAATGTCGATGATGGGTGAGATATTGGTTTCCTCTCACCTGATTCTCGTGTTGAGCATCGATCTGGCAGTCCCCCAGCCGATAATGCTTTCCATGTCTCTCAATTAGCAATCATCCTCGATCGGACACACCCGTTGTTGGAGACATTCGCAGCTGGCCTGAGGGACGGCATTTACGATTCTGAATCATCAGAGTACGCGTTCTTCTCTCTTCTATCGAGAAAGCTCATTCGTTTGTGTGTTAGATACCCCATAATGACGCGATTCTTTGCACACTTGTGTCTCTTCCTGCAAATGATTGACATTTCTGTACCACCATTAGCCACTCAAGTAATCTTGGAGGCATATCTTCAAGTCCTCGAGGTCAGTATCAATCACAAACAGATCTTAAACCTCATATTCACTGTCTGTGGATCCAGGGTGCTGGTCAACGAGACCTCATCGCTATGTATGCTGGTGCATTGGGCGATAATGCTGTGGATCGTTATGCCATGTTCCTCACTTCGCTCGATCTTTCCGCTGATATCAAGGAGCGAAAACTAGCGCTGACACGTGCACGCGAACACGGTCTTGACGTAGATCGTGTTGCCATTGTCACTGCTGAGCGGACGATTGAAAGGGCCTTTGATGTTTGTGATGTTGTTTTGGTTTCTTGAATTGTGTTGAACTTGCAAGTCTTCAGCTTCTACCTCAGCTAAAGGGCCCACTTCCATCGATCATCGCACTTCAAAATCCACCATCGGAGGTGGAGACGTTGCTACTCCGCTCCATAGAGTGGACAACGTTTATGGAGCCTACTTATGACACTGCCCTTGAACAAGCTACAGTGATATTGCGATATTTCCTCGGTATGTCTAGCGTTCTGACCTCCATCTGTCGCTCATCTGTATCAAGGTTCTGGACGTGTCGCTTTGGCGCGCGGCCTATTGGACATGCTACCGCGTGAACTAGCCTCTATCGACGAACCCGAAGAACGTGCAACGGAGTATCTCCACTACAGACAATTTTTCAACGTGTGGGGTCATCTCGACCGAGTGGTGGAATGTCAGTCATTGGAAGCATCTTTGATGAACAAGGATACTCGGATAGCGTGGTTGAAGGACTACAAGGTAAACCAATCCTTCGATCCTTCCGTACAGTTGATGTCATTTTCATCAGGGTCTTGTTGACCAAGCATACGAGTCCATTGTGAAGCTGCTCACTTCTGATTGGATGCTGCCAGACCAAAACAACCCTGCTGGTTTGTACTGTCTATCATCCACCATCATTACTTCTCATAGCGCGGCGCAGATCGCCGACATCGCGAGATGTTACGCATCCGACAAATTTACATACCTGAGCTGATTTTGCGATTGCACGTCATGCTGCACTCTTCAAGGGAGCATATACCAGGGTTCGTTCACATCTTTCTAGCGTAGTCTGTCAAACTGACACACGTGATAGGAACCTCAAGGTCGCGCTCGAGTTTGCCAACATTGTCGCAGATTCGCGGTACAAGCTCTACGATGACTTTTTGCACCCAGATGGACGCAGGCTTGCGGAGTACTTGGGCGCGGTGAGGCGGGCTGTGTTGGCGGGGCTGGAGAACGGTGGTTCGGATCCGTTCAAGGTTGTGTCTTCCTGACGTGTGTTGCTTCACGGATTTGACTAGAGACCCACGGAATGGTTATGAGACCGAATCTATACTAATGCAATGACCAAGTGAGACAGTGTCGGCACTCGTCGGCGGTAACAAGGCTATTTCGTTGTCGTCAGGGCAGGCTGACGTGTGACAGGGCGAGGCACTGTTAGAATGGACAGTCCGCAGCTCCGCCCCTGGTGGACACTGGCAAGGCAGTACACCAAGTAGTACTTTGCAGGAACAACAATAGCTCTAGATCTCGCACTCGAACCTCCACCATGGATTTCCTGGACAAAGCCCTCCACTACGCCGGACGGCTCCCCGAAGGCATCGAACGCACCCGCGACCAGATAATCGGTATGTCCAATGTCCTTGAGCAATGCCATCCTTCTCTAATCACATCTACACCTCCAGGTTTTTTAGATCCCGATCGTGAGTCGAGGCCTCGATAATCGTTTTCTCTTCGATCTGACTACAATCTGGTGCTTCATGGCACATGTGCAGGTCGCCACGATACCCCAGAAGAGAAACTCAACGACGAAATTCGGGCCAAGATCAATGCCAGTCATCGATTTGAGAGCTTTGCGGGTCAGAGGCAGGAGAACGCGATCAAGTGGTACGTGGATCCCGGCCTGTGTGTGTGTTGCAGCGGTGGGGGCTGAACCAGTACGGTTTTCCCGGATCGGCTAGGCATATTGATGGCCAGGATTATATGTGGGCTGTGTCGGAGATACTGGACAGCGCCAAGGACGCGATCTTCATCTTGGTAGGTGTTCTTCTGGCTACCAATAATTCTCTCGCTGAAGGACATGGCAGGATTGGTGGCTCACTCCAGAGTTGTACCTTCGGTATGAGCGCTTGATTTTCGAAGTGCGAACGCGATGCTTATCTCTGCTCACCAGTCGACCCCCGGCTCAGAATGAAGAATGGCGCCTCGACAGGCTGTTGCAGCGCAAGGCTGAACAAGGTGTCAGGATTTATGTCGTCGTTTACAAAGAGGTGACCCAGACGATGTCTATGAGCTCGAAGCATACCAAGGCAAGGATACGAGGGATGTGTATGTTCTGCAAAAGTATAACCGAGTTGACAGGCTGCGTTGGAAGCACTCCACCCAAACATTGCGTGTATGCGTCACCCCGATCATATCGGTAGCAAAGGTATGTCATGTGACGCTTGCGTTCCGTTCGTGTGTTTTCTTATCAGTTGTCGTCCCTAGATACCGTCGAGTTTTGGTCCCATCATGAGAAGGTCCGTGGGTCATCGTGGTTATTAGAAGGTACTCTGACACCTGGTTTGCGCGCAGGTCGTCGTGGTCGACAATCACCTCGCTTGTATCGGAGGATTAGATTTATGTTTCGGACGTTGGGATACCCATAACCACCCATTGGCTGACGTTCACCCGACTGACTTTTCGCGTACCCTCTTCCCCGGACAAGACTACAACAACGCACGTTGTCTAGATTTCGAGGACGTCGGAAACTACATTAGTAATGCGGTCTCCATTCTGGAAACTCCAAGGATGCCCTGGCATGATGTAAGTTGTTTCTTGGATGTGGGGGTTCACTGGCTGGAGACCATGTTACAGGTTCATATGACGATATGTGGTTCCGTGGTGCTTGATATCTGCCAGCATTTCGTAGAGCGCTGGAATGAAATTAAACGTCGCAAGGTACGCTCTGAATTGAATTCCTGCCACCTGGGCTCAGTCACCCCTTCTTAGTACCGTGATGATCCGTGCGTAGTGACAAACGTAGTCGTATCATCTCATTCACCCCTATTACAGGAAGTTCGATTGGCTTGCGCTTCCCCACAACGTCCAACTTGCTCCCGCTGAGGCTGTTGCTAGTACGTATTCCACCAACCCCCCCACCGAAACGCCCGTTTACGTCGTCGTAGAACATCCTCACCGTGAACAGTGGCACCGGATGGGCAGAAGCTTTAGGCAACGTTTCCACCTTGATTTCGGTGACAGCGTCGAACCCCCATATCCACCACCACCGCATGGGACATGCCGTGTCCAAGTCGTTCGCAGCGTGTGTGACTGGAGTCACGGTGTCCTTACGGAACATAGCATTCAGAACGCTTGTACGTTTGTTTGCCTCCTTACTTCCACATCCTGTGTGAGCGTGACCGTCCCTGTTATCGCTGCCAGACATTCAATTGATTCGCGAAGCCAACCATTTCATCTATATCGGTAAGTTTTGGTACCGTGCCTTGCGTACCCGTCTCCATCGGTATTGATGGGCGTGGTGCGTGCCTCGTGGTAATCATGGGCGTTGATCATCATCGTCAACAGAGAATCAATTTTTGTGCGTAGACTACGCCTCGTCCATATTGATCCAGGTCTGCTGAGCTGACACGCTATCTCCAGTATATCGAATACCCGGGATGAAGGGCCTGTGAAGAACAAGATTGCAATGGCCTTGGTAGAGCGTATCATCGAAGCGGCGCAGGCCGGGAAGAAGTTCAAGGTCAGTGCGCCAAACCAAGGGAGTGATCAACGCCCACTAACCCGGGGATAACCGCTTCGCGCTCTAGGTTGTTGTCGTCATCCCCGAGGTCCCAGGGTTTGCGGGAGACATCAAGAAGGAGTCCGCCATAAAGACGATCATGGCGGCGCAGTATCGTACCATAAACAGAGGTGGTCATAGTATCTATGAGGAGATTCGCAAGGCAGGCTATGAGCCGTGGGTGTCGGGCGTTATTTTCGCCGTTTCTATTCCCTCATGATCACCGCCAGGACGGACTACATCCGATTCTTCCACTTGCGCTCGTATGACCGCATTAATGCCCCGCAGTGTGAGTCTGTTCTGGTTTTTCTGCAGCTGGGGTTCTTGACGCGATGATTTCCGTGTACGACAGCGACCCTGATTGCGCAAATGGAAGCGTCTTCAGGTGTGACGTTCCATGAAGCGCAGATCGCGCTCGCGCGTCAATGGGTGGGGAGGAACTTATACGGGAAAGACGTCCCTCGCGAGGTCTATGTCAAAGTCCCCCAGGAAGGGCAAGTCGGGATCACCGTCACAGAAGAGACGCCCGTGAAGAAAGACAAGGTGCCTCTTCCCCAGTCCATCGACGCTGCGAGGGAGGTCATTGCGCGATTCGAGTCTGGTGCACAGAATCTGCGGTCGGACGAGATGGTGGCGGATTCGGTGTCCCATCATGCGTTGCAAGGCAGGCGGTCGTTGCTGAATGAGACATGGATGGGATCGGAAGAGGAGGAGCTGAACTGGTGCGTGAATCCGTGTTTTGGTGAGCGATGGAGGCTGAAGGGATGAGATAGTTATGTCTCGGAGCTGCTTTACATCCACAGCAAAGTCATGATTGTGGACGACAGGCGTGTCATTGTAGGTGCCGGTTTCATGACATGTGTATGATTGGGACTAAGAGACGACCTAGATGGGATCTGCCAACCTCAATGATCGCAGCCAGAAGGTAAGCGCCTGACTGTGAACCCTCTGTCAAGGGTCTTGGGCTGATCAATTCTGTAGGGTGATGGTGACTCTGAGATTGCGCTGGTGGTGGAGGACGATGATATGATTCAAACGACGATGGACGGGCATCCCTACATGGCAGCACGGTTTGCTGCTACTTTGAGACGGAAGTTGTTCAGGGGTAAGTCGGCCGTTCTGGTACCACGTAACGCACGAACCTGACTGTCGATTGCAGAACACCTGGGTCTTATCGAGCCCCAGTACTCGACTCGCCGGCCGGACTCGTTCATGCTGCCAGCACCGATACCCAACGAGGATGAGACATATTTGGCCGAGGATGCTGCCGTTGCAGACCCTCTTGCGGATGAAACACTTGACTTGTTGTATAATACAGCACGGAGGAACAGGGAGATATTCACCGAGTTGTTCCGGCCTGTGCCGACAAATCTCGTCCGATCATGGTCGGCCTATGAGGTGCGTAATGGTGGCGAGCGATGGCGTCAAGTGGCTCACGGACGAATAGAATTACGTGCCAAAGGTGAAGCCGGGACATGTGGTGCCCGGCATTCCCTTGCAGCGCGTCAAGGAACGTCTCGATCAGGTCAAGGGTTCTCTGGTCGAGTGTCCATTGGTGGGCGGCTATTGGTCTTGGGGTCTCTGATCAGAGCTGACGCAGGGTTGTACAGGACTTTTTAATCGATGACAAGGATTTCGTGGAGGGTATCGATTGGATTGGGCTGAACCCTACATTGCCGGTGTACATTTAGGAGAGTGAGTATGTAAAGAAGCTGTATGATCTATTGGTTGTTAGTATATGTAAACCTGGGTGTGGAGCTGTTCGTAAGTAGGAGGGCGGAGATTGTCCCGTTTTGAATATTTGGATCCGAAGTTGGAGTGATTGCTAGTAATTAGCTTGTCATACCCTCAACTGTTCCCGGCCTGCCCCTCGTGTTCTCCCTCTGTGCTTCTCACCACCATCATCCCCACCATTGTTCAACTCGTCATCGTCCACGATGATGAGCTCGATGAACGACTACACTCGTTCTCTCAGCGACCCGTTTCTTTCACACCTCGTTGCTCTGCTTTCTACCTACGAGCTATGTCCCATGTCTACCCCCACGCCCCGATACGACGGACCCGGCGACTGGCAGACGGACTCCATCCTCCGCTCCCTCTCTGCCGTCGCCCGCAGAATGTACACCGCAGAGGATACTCTTGCCTCCATAAAGGCCTCCGAGTCCTGGCAAGCACTCGGACCAGAGACTAAGAAAAGGCGCAGCGTAGGCGACACTCCCATACCCTCCTCCTCCTCTTCTCAGAAGAACCATATTCCTTCTTTGTCCTCGCAGCCCAGCACGATAACCACCATGCACGCAAACGCCGCGCGCAGCGGCTTCTTCTCAAACAGGTCCGACACCAATAACGCCGATGGTTCCGCGGATGTCGAGATGTTGGCAGAGGACGCAACGGTGGGCGTCGCTAATGTTGATCGCGCTCCGTCTCGTAGACCGATCAGCTCTCGCGTCCAGAATATGTCGTTATCGCTGGATAACATTCCCAATGACCTCGACCCCTCTAAAGTGCAACGTACGCTCTCAAACTCGTCTGTCTCGGCGCCCTCAACCACCCATCTCGAGTGCATGTCCTGCCCTACCTGTGGCAAGACGATCACGGATACAATGACTATGAGTCGCATCAGTGGTAGTTTCAACGGATCTCAGTCTGGATCGCCGCTCGTCGTTCCTCCCGGTCCTCTCGCTGCTGCCGCCTTTGAGAGCGGCATGAGTGCCGTCGAGGAGCTTCGTTTGCTCAAGGCGCAAGTCCAGGATGTCGCACGTGTTTGCAATGCTGTGGCGCGCGGTGACTTGTCACAGAAGATCACCGTTCCTGTCCAGGGTGTCGTCATGGTGCAGCTCAAGGACGTCATCAACACCATGGTATTTCCAGAATGTATAGCGAGATGTGTAATTCATGCTTATTTACGCAATTAGGTGGACAAATTGGGTCAATTCGCCAAGGAAGTCACTCGCGTCAGTCAGGAGGTCGGTACAGAAGGGTAAGTCCTAATCAAATGTGCCCTTTTTTTTTGTTCCGCCTTTGAAGATCCCCCTTTTAGCAAATTGGGTGGCCAGGCTCTCGTCCTGGATGTCGAAGGCACGTGGCGTGAATTGACGGGCGTTGTCAACAAGTTGGCCGCCAATTTGACGAATCAAGTCCGGAGTATCGCCAAAGTCACGAAAGCCGTCGCATTGGGTGATTTGTCGAAGCAGATCGATGTCGATGCTCGCGGAGAAATCTTGGACTTGAAGAATACTGTCAATGGAATGGTTATCCGTCTCCGGGCATTAGCCGCCGAAGTCACTCGTGTCACACTCGAAGTCGGTTCTCAAGGAAAGTTGGGTGGCAAAGCTCATGTTCCTGATGTCGAAGGTGTTTGGTTTGAATTGGTTCGGAATGTAAGTCACCGAGGCGTTATGAGACTGTTTGATGTTTAACTCGCCGCAGGTGAATCGGATGTGTTCGAGTTTGACGGATCAAGTGCGGTCTATCGCCAATGTCACGACTGCTGTCGCCAAGGGTGACTTGACCCAGAAGATTGAAATCCAAGTTGAGGGTGAAATGTCGACATTGAAGGCTACTGTCAATTCTATGGTGGACCAGTTGAGCGCATTCGCATCTGAAGTTACTCGCGTCGCTCTGGAAGTTGGAACTCAGGGTATCTTGGGCGGTCAGGCTCGCGTCGAGGGTGTACAAGGAACTTGGGCAGATTTGACGCGCAATGTAAACGTGAGGTCTTCTTCAAGTTGTGGTCCTTGGACTCGCCTGACCACACTTTCGCAGAAAATGGCTAGCAATTTGACCGATCAAGTGCGGTCTATCTCGGAAGTCACAAAAGCTGTGGCGTTGGGTGATTTGAGCAAGGTCGTTAATGTCGATGTCCAGGGAGAGATGCTTGACTTGAAGATGACTGTCAACTCTATGGTTGCCCAATTGTCGACGCTCGCGAATGAGGTCACGCGCGTGTCCTTGGAAGTCGGAACGGAGGGTATCTTGGGAGGTCAGGCCTACGTCCCTGACGTTCAGGGAATGTGGAAGGTTCGTCGAATTTGTTTGCTACCGAGCCTGGGTTGACATGCCCCTTGATAGGTCTTGACGGACAATGTCAACTTGATGGCCATGAATTTGACCAACCAAGTGCGTTCTATCGCTGAGGTCACCAAGGCTGTCGCAGCCGGTGACTTGACGAGGAAGATCGAGGTTGATGTACGCGGCGAGATCAAAGAGTTGAAGGAAACTGTGAACGGCATGACTGAGAGTTTGAGCTTATTCGCCGATGAAGTCACTCGTGTCGCAAGAGAAGTCGGAACGGAGGGACGATTGGGTGGACAAGCCCGCGTGACCAATGTTGGTGGTACCTGGAAGGTGACTTTGCGTTTGCGTTGGATGGAAAGAACGGTCATTGAAAGAGGCTAATTGTAGGATCTCACGGATAACGTCAACGTCATGGCTGCCAACGTGAGTGGTACACTGTTCCCAACTCGATCTGCGCTTAAAGAGGTTTCAGTTGACCTTACAAGTCCGAACCATCGCCGTCGCCACAGTAAGTTTACCCTTGTTTTCACATTTCAGAGGTCAGGCTGATTTCTCTGTTAGACCGCTGTCGCTCGTGGCGACTTGACGCAACAAATTACTGGTGTCTCGGTCTCCGGAGAGATGTTAAGCTTGGTAAACACTATCAACGACATGATCGCCCAATTGGCCATCTTCGCCAAGGAAGTTAAGAAGGTCGCCTTCGAGGTCGGTACGGAAGGTAAACTAGGTGTCCAAGCCGAAGTGGGCAACGTCCAGGGTATCTGGCAAGAAATTACGTGCGTTGACGACTTGCTCTTATGATCCACTTCATACTAATCGATTGATTGCTTGCGTTGCAGAATGTCTGTCAACACTATGGCTGGAAATTTGACCACGCAAGTGCGTGGATTCGCCCAGATTTCGGCGGCAGCTATGGATGGCGATTTCACTCGGTTCATCACGGTCGAGGCGAGCGGAGAGATGGATTCATTGAAGACGCAGATCAATCAAATGGTGTTCAATTTGCGTGACTCCATCCAGAAAAACACTGCTGCAAGAGAAGCCGCCGAGTTGGCAAATAGGTCCAAGTCCGAGTTCTTGGCGAACATGTCCCATGAAATCAGGTACGAAGCGTGTTACTGGTCGTCAACGCCTGCAGTTTACTGATGTGGACAAAGAACGCCCATGAACGGTATTATTGGCATGACCGAGTTGACACTAGACTCGGATCTGAACAGATCGCAGAGGGAGAGCTTGTTATTAGTCCACTCGTTGGCCCGCTCGCTGTTACTGATCATCGATGACATATTGGATATCTCCAAGAGTGGGTCCTTCACGTTTGATGGCTGTTTTCAAACTCAAGATATTGGTGCAGTTGAGGCTGGTCGTATGACTATGGAAGCGGTGTCCTATTCCCTCCGCCAGACGGTCTTTGGAATTCTGAAGACTTTAGTCGTCCGCGCATCGCAGAACAATCTTGACCTCACCTACGATGTAGACCCCGACATTCCAGATCAGTTGATTGGTGATTCTCTTCGGTTACGCCAGGTCATCACGAACCTCGTCGGCAATGCCATCAAGTTTACACCCTCGAAAGTAACACGCAAAGGACATGTCGCCCTCAGCACGCGACTTCTGGCGCTGGACGACCAGAGTGTTACCCTGGAATTCTGTGTCACGGATACAGGCATTGGTATTGCCAAAGACAAACTCAATCTCATCTTCGATACCTTCTGTCAGGCAGACGGATCCACGACACGCGTATGTTTTGGTGCCCTTTCCTCGCATCCGATGCAACGAATTTAATCACCGTTACTCGTCTCACAGGAATACGGTGGAACGGGTCTAGGTCTCTCGATTTCGAAACGTCTTGTTAATCTCATGCAAGGGAACATGTGGGTCGAGAGTGAGGTTGCAAAAGGCAGCAAGTTCTTCTTTACAATCACCTCCCAAATTAGTCTGAGCCCGATGGAGCACACGTTGCAAAAGATGCAGCCATTCCAGAGACGTGCGATCATGTTTGTCGATACGCTAGTTGATACCACCGGCGTCGTCCAAAGAATTCAAGAACTTGGTCTCAAGGCATACATCATCCACGACGTTCCCGAAATTGCGGACAAGGAACGTTGCCCCCACTTTGATACCATTGTCGTCGATTCTCTCACGATGGTATGCTGTGCCATTTTCTCTCGTTTTCTATGCCATTTTGATCTCGTGTTGCACAGACGGAGAGTATAAGAGAATATGAGCACCTGCGGTACATCCCAATTGTCTTGTTGGCACCTTCGATGCCCAGACTCAACCGTGAGTGTAGCCACCGCCAGAACTATCTCACTGTCTCAACAGCACGGTTTTTTTTTAGTCAAGTGGTGCTTAGACAACAGTATTAGCTCTCAAGTGACGACGCCTGTAACGGCACAAGATCTTGCCTCCGCCTTAATTTCAGCCCTGGAGTCGAACACAGTATCTCCGGTTTCTGCCCCAAATGACATCGTCTTTGACATTCTCCTCGCTGAGGATAACATGGTCAACCAGAAATTGGCCGTGAAAATCCTGGAAAAGTATGGCCATTCAGTGGAGATTGCCGAGAACGGCAGTTTGGCTGTAGATGCGTTCAAGACGAGAGTTCAGCTGGTCAAACCGTTCGATATCATTCTTGTGAGTCTACCTTCGGTGGTTGACGATCTGTGGGTGTTTATTTCTATGCACTAGATGGACGTGTCGATGCCATTCATGGGAGGAATGGAAGCCACGGAGCTCATTCGGGCCTATGAACTGCATAGGGGTCTCTTGCGGACGCCGATCATTGCACTTACCGCACATGCTAGTGCGTCCGTTTTAACATTCTTGTCGATTCTAAACTAAAGCATCATTTAAGTGATCGGTGACCGCGAACGATGCTTGCAGGCAGGCATGGACGATCACATTACAAGTGCGTACCTTTGTTTATAATCCACTGAGATCTTTCTTAACCATCTTTTCTCGTACGCAGAACCACTACGACGTGGTGACCTATTGAACTCCATTAACAAGCTCGCTGGCGAGCGCGCTCAGCTTGCCAAGCAACTTCATCTGTTGCAGCGACCGCCCGCGCTCATGGCCCCATAGGAAATCCATTTGTTGGAATACCCCAGGGCCTCGCTTCATGTGAAGATGGTCCCAGTCTCTTACCTCAATCTTACACCCCGATATCCTACCTACAATCGTCTTGTTTGTTGTTACTGTAGCACATCTCTCTCGAACTTACGCCTATGCAGCTGTATTAGTTCTCGACTGACATTTCGTGGTCGCTCATTCATGTGTTGACCATCTCGCCTGCCCGTGCGTGATAATCCTCGCGCTTTCGTTTGCTTTCTTTCTATTTTGTGCTCCTTGTCCATGTGTAGTTTGTACATCACGAACCTGAACTGTTTAATACATGTCAACTCATGTGGTACTTTGACGGAAGTTAAACCGACTCTGATTTGGCTTGGCGCGGGCCGACGGACCACCACTGATCGGGTTCGGGGGATCATTGATACTCGTGGTTACGGTACCGACGGAGGGATCAGGGACACCGTTGAAATCGTCACCGAACATATACGTCATTGTTTGGCAAAAAGTATAAGCATTAATTTACCGAGTTTTCGCATGACTTCATGGGAAAGCCAAAGTTAAGCGTCGATGCATTCAGGAACGGTCTCTTTGACGGCCAAACCACCCACGCACTGCCTGTTTATATTGGTGGGATGTGCTCATGCGCGTACATGACCACCGAGTCGCTGATTGGATTTTCTTATTGCCATGTTCGATGAAAAAAAAACATCGGTCAGATGTGCATTTCGACTATATAAACAAAAACATGCAAGGTATGGTAGTACGGCGAAGACGCGAGCGAGCGAGGCAGCGCCCTGCCATAATTATTATGGATGCAGCACAGCGCAAGTCGCGTTCCCCTACCCATCCTCACAGAGCGAGCAGGGAAGACGCTGATTCTCGAATACCAGAGATCCGAGGAATGTCGCGTCGATTTTTTCTTTTCTCTTCAAAGGGACATGAACGCACCAGCGAGGGCGGCGACGATGCACACGGCCATGCTGCCGGTTTTGAGGCCGACAGCGCCGCTGACTGTGGCGCCGAGTGGGTTTGTACCACCGCTAGAAGAGGTGCCGGTTGTGGTAGCTGGAGTGGCGCTGCCGGTCGTAGTACCACCTGTTGTTCCGCCAGTAGTACCGCCTGTCGTACCACCAGAACCAGAACCACCGCTGAGCTAACGTCGCGACGGAGATGCGTGAGCGCCTCGAACGATGGGGAACGAAAAGCGACGGCTACTCACAGACAAGTCGCCATTGCAGGCCTGATTCCAGCCGCTGATAGCTGCTTCCGCCTCACTTTCGACGGTAGGCTCGGCACTGACGAGACAGTTCATACATTGCTCTAACTGGCTGCCGATCGTGTCGGTACACATGCAGCTGAGACTAGCACCACAGTTCTGAAGCAGCAAGTATAGGATGAAGTCATGAGGATGCCCAGGGGAGGCAAAGAACGACTTACGGTCATGGTATTCACCACCTGACATGCGGACTGGCATGCGGAGGGAAGAGAGCTGGGATCGAAGCTCTGACGAACGGCGATCCCATTCGAGGTGGAACCCGTGGAGGTGACTGAGGACGCTACATGTCAAGATAGAATCCAAAACATGGATGAAATGCACCACATACAGTGAGAAAGGACAGGAATAACGGTAAGGAGTGGAGTGATTTGGACCATTGTGAGGTAGAAATAGATGAAAAGCAAAGGAAATTGTTGAAGGAAAGTGTGCAAGAGCAACGTCTCCCTTAAATACAAGACGGGGTCACTTTGTCATGGAAATTGAATAAAACCCCACCTCAGTTGTGACATATAATTACGGCGTGCGCGAATAATTTTCCGCGATGACCCTGAATGCAAGTGGGAACGTCCCTCTTAGAGGTCTTACAGAGACCCCTGAATAATGAGAGATCTGACTCAGTGATTCCAGATAACGTTGACCGACGGGACAAACCTCCCGGCTCAGATTCTCAAAGACACGCGAAGCCCTCGCTACCAATTCGGATGCAGTGAACAAGTTGGTTTCGCCAGGGGTAGATCCGTCGTTAACAGTTCTCCCAACATCTGACCTTTTTTGTTCCACTCACCCGAGCCACTGGCAGTGAAAAAGTTCGCTTGGAAAAATAAGACTCGTGCAACTTGAAGATATACTTACTCACAAATTACAGCCACGTCCGGCGTCTTGTGATAAATTTTCAACGATGGCGAGCACGCGTCTTCCATCTTGGTGGAGCCGACTCAGATCGATCGGTTCCAGTCTTTTCCCAGTGCACGACGACTGACTGAGATATGACGAGGAGCGCGTGTTCTTTTTAGAGGGCTGTCAATGAGCAGAGGAAAGATCGGAGTAATTGCCGCTGGACGGGTTGTCGTTCCAAACTCGCCGGACTCGGAAGTTCCAAAACTCACATCATACTTTGCTAACTCTAACTCTCCTTTCCTATCTTGGCTTAGCGCCGTCCCCTTCGAACGTCGTGTTCCTGCGTCGTCCGCAGCGCACCTCAGGCTATCCTGCTACGTCGAACGTACGTTTGTATCCATCGCTTCATGGGTTGAACTCATCGCCGCGATGAAGACGAACAACACTGGGACAACATATGATCACAACAAGCCAACAACCTCCATCGCAACGCCATTCCAAAGGGTTGTACTGAGCTCATGCTCGAGTCCACCCTGAGTGGCCAACTGCTCGCTCATGACGGTGATCACCAAGAGCAAGTTTGGATTCTAGAGAGTGATGGGCGGATGGACGGTGAAAAAGGACTGGGATCCGACCAACACATTAGTATCCCGAATGTCGAGTTAGGCACTATCATTGGGACGATGTCATACCTGATTCTAATGATCATGGATAAGATGTGATGTGATGTACGAATTAGGTGCCGTTGGATGAACATTCTCGCTGTCTAGAGAGCTGTGGTCGGTGAATTAACCAGACATTGCATTGAGCGTTCTGCAGGGTACCTTCGATACCCGGTAGGCTGTAACATAAACCGACACTTTGCCTCTTCAGTGTCGATCTCAATACCAAGCCGGCAAGTTCAGAAAGCAAACAATTCAACTAGCAATATCGTACAACCATTCGGTTAACAACGTCAACAACCCCGGGCACCACTCCTCCGTCAAACAGTCACATGCTTACAAATTCCAACGTCGATGTTGAGAATCCTGACTCGGGTTTGTGAATCTTGTCCCGTCACTGCTTTTGAAGAGGCGCATCGTAGAACGTCTTGAAGCTGTTGCAGTGGCATGAGCCAATGACATCTATGCCAGCGAATCCGAAATTAAAAACTCACTTCAGTCCATCGCCTTTCAAGGGACCAAAGACAATGAGAAATGTCTACGGAAAAACAAAGGGTCGCTCACCATTGATATTGGTATTGGTATACTCGTTCTGATCATACACGTGAGACCGTGCAGGAACACACCGAAGACGGACTTACACTAGCCAATGTGACAGTTATCCTACCGTCACGGGGACCTTTGATGCCGTTGTCACCTTTACCAGTGATAAAGGTGACTGTATGGTCGTTTGCGAGGATGTGGATCCTGTATGATGTACCAGTTAGGAAGAAATAAAATCACTGAAGAAAAGGATTATTCACTCGAGCTCCACCAACCGGGGTTTAAGTTGTTCATTGGGTTGTCCATATAACAGTCCGTTCTGAGTGAAAATGATGTTTGGGGGATACTGCATGTTGGGAATCTGCTGGATTGTTGCGCCTTTAGAAACCAACTGCATAGTGGCCCAGTCTAAGCTCATGTTCAGACATGACAAAGCTAATGTGCAGATAAACCGACAAACCTGAATCGATCAATAAGGTAGCAATTGCGTGCCTGGGCATGATGTGGAATGCTTGGTGTAGTGAGATCGCAAGAGGATTTCACTGGGGAAGTCAGAGTACAGGACTGGGGTGACTATTTAAGCAGAGGAGAGCCCACTCTGCCCCATCTGGAACTGAGAACGCCGAGGGTCCTCGTGCTCTGTGTAGACGGCGCCGGGGTCTGTGGGGTGCAAAATGCCGAGTGAGATGAATTCTATTTTCACCCATTTCTCTTGAGATTTCCTGATGTTAGCGACTGTCTGTTCCTTACTGGTACTTTGCGTCGTCTCATTGCATGCACCGTGGCAGTACTTGGCCTGGACTTCATCCCAGAATGGACGCGAGCCTCAATAAATGCTTCACCCTGTGCCAGGGTGCATCCCGATATGGAGCATCTTGCACCAGTACAATGCGTTGGGCAACAAGACAAGTGTACTACTTTGGGAAGCAAAAGAGAAGGATAACATTGAATTCTCACCTCAATTCTTGGTCAGCGACGACCGCCTGGGCTGCGCCATAACGCAATTGGAAGTCGACTAGGGAGTGAAGAAACGGACAGAGCGACTGCCTGGGCTGTCGTGATATTCAATTTACCAGTACCGCAATTGGAAGTTGACGCGGGAGCGAAGAAAAGGAGAATGGGTGTGGGCTCATCTGGCGTAGCGAGGCTAACAAAGACCAACAAAGTGATCATATTAGCTCGAAGACTTACCTGCGACGATATGGAGATGAACTGCTTCTCTATCGTTCGTGGGTACTCTGCTGAGGTCAGACTGTGAGTGGGACTAACAAAGACCAACAGAGTAGTACAGTAACCATATTAGCTGGGCGACTTGCCTCCGACGATTCGGAGATAAACTGCTTCTCTATCGTTCGTGGGTATTGATGTCTGCACGTTTCTCACATTGTTCTTCACAGTCAGGACGTGCTCGAGGCCGCCATCGTTGTGTGCAGGAGATGTGTGTTGATCGTCACAGAATCCCCGACTTGACAATGCACTGCCAGCGCAGGTGCTCGTCAGAGGATCCACAATTTCCTTTTTCGTCATCAAATGCAAAAATCTTGCAAGTTGCGAGCCATTACTCTCAGACTGCTGTAATTACCCCGCAGATCGTGGGGGTGGGGGTACCCACGAACGATAAGAAGTAGTTCATCTCCACATGGTCGCAGGTAAGTTCAAGTTACCATGCTAATGCGATTAGTAGAGTGACAGATTATCTCCGTGTCGCCCGAGTCGCAGGTAAGTAAGTCCCTGAGCTAATGTGACTACACTGTCGGTCTTTGTTAGCCCCGCGATGTCCCGATGTCCCGATACCCATTGTCCTTTTCTTCGCTCCCGCATCAACTTCCAATTGCGGTGGTAAACTGGACATTACGACAGCCCAGGCGGACATTCTGTCCATCTCTTTGCTCCCTTGTCGACTTCATTGCGGTTCTGGTAAATTGAATATCATGACAGCCGAGGCGGTCGCTCTGTCCGTCTCTTCGCTCTGTGTCGACTTCCAATTTTGGTTCTGGTAAATTGAATATCATGACAGCCCAGGGGTCGTTCTGTCCATCGCTTCACCCCCTGGTCGACTTCCAGTTGCGGTACTGGTAAAATGAATTATGGCACAACCCAGGCGGTCGTATCTTATTTCTGACCAAGATGTGAGGTGAGCATTCAATGATGTTCCATATTGAGATGTACCTTGGCATGGGGTGAAGCACTTACTATCTGAGGCTCGCGTCCATTCCGGGATGAAGTCCAGGCCAAGTACCGTCACGGTGCATGCAACGAGACGACGCAAAGTACCAGTAAAGGAAAGGACAGTCGCTAACATCAGAGTTCTCAAGAGAAATGGGTGGAAATAGAACTCGGTGTTTGCAGTTCCCAGTGAGGCAGGGTACGCTCTCTCCTTTGCTTAAATAGCCACCCCAGTCCTGTACTCTGACCTCCCCAACGAAATCCTCTTGCGATCTCACAATACCAAGTATTCTACATCATGTCCAGGCACCCAACTGCTACATTAGCGATCGATTCAGGTTTTTTGGTTTATCTATGTATTAGCTTCGTTGTGTCTGACCATGAACTTAGACTGGGCCACCTTTCAGTTGATGACTGAAGGCGCAAAAGTCAAGAAGATTCCCGACATTCTGTATCCCCCAAATGTCATTTTCACTAAAAACGGAGTGCTATTTGGACAACCCAACGAACAACTTCAACCCAAGGTGGTGGAGCTCGAGTGAATAATCCTTTTGTTCGATGATTTTATTTCTTCCTAACTGGCACACCATGCAGGTTCTACATCCTCGCCAACGACCCCACAATCAACTTTTTCACTGGTAAAGGTGACCGCGGCACCTCCGGTCCTGAGGAAGGTTCGGCAACTGTCACATTGGCTAGTGTAAGTCTATCTTCGGTATGTTCCTGCACGGTCTCATGTGTATGATCAGATCGAGTATACGAACGAGGGTATCACTGGTGAGAGACCCTTTGTTTTCCCGCAGTGCATTTCTCATCGTCCTTTGGTCCCTTGAAAGGCGATAGACTGAAGTGAGTTTTTGATTTCGGATTTGCTGGTATGGATGTCATTGGCTCATGCCACTGCAACAGCATCAAAGGGGTCTACGATGCGCCTCTTTACAAGAGTCGCGACCCCAAATGAGGATTCTATCCACGTTGGAATTTGTAAGCATGTGGTTGTTTGAGGGAGAAGCTTTGAGGTTGTTCGCGCTGTTGACCGAATTGTTGTACGATGTTGCAATAGATACTTTCTGAACTTCCGGGCTTGAGCTCGACATTGAAGAGGCAGATTGGATCGTCGACGTCGACACGTTTATGCTACAGCCTACGGGGTATCAAAGGCAAAGGCAGCCTGCAGAGCGCCTGATGCGAAGAACACCAGTCGCGCGTGCGAGAGGTGACAGACTTCAGTGGATGAAAAACGAGAATGAGCGATAGAATGGGAGTGGCGACGTGCTTGCAGGCTCGTCAGACAGTGCCCTGCGCGTTCATGTACTCACTCTCTATGCTAGCGATGACACGATGAGGTTCCATACTTATGATGAAGAGAGTGGTGTAGAACGGCTTGGTGGCAACTGAATCGGAGTGGGTCAGGAGGTACATAGGCAGACTCGGACACGCAAGACCGAAGTAGGGCGAGAGTAGAGTAAGCGGATCAACAGAGGAGGGAGCAACTGACCAAACTCTTTGATGGCATGGTCAGAAATGAGGATGGAACATGGTATAAGTCGAATCAAGAATCAAGAACACAAAATGCATAGAAAAAGCACATATATTGCACTCACTGCGTGCGACGAGTCCAAGCTTCCGACTGTCAACTACGGGTCCAGGTTTCGAAAGTAAAAAGTGTGGGAGGTCACAACGTATACGGTCCTATACGTTGTGGTGTGTTCTGTCTTGAGTATGAATAGGTACAAGTGGATCATGGCTACGGGTGTTGCGAACACCGAACGGACCCTACAAATTGTCGAAAACTTGCAAGGCGTGCCCGTGCTAAATTGGCTCAATTATACAACCGGATAACGAAAATTGAGAGTAGCCCGTCATCCCAATTTATAGTAATGCGGACCACTGGCAGGGCATCCCAGGTGTGATCTTTGAGGGGATAGCCTACTGTGGGGTAATTCGTAGTACGGAGATTCAGAGATTGTGGGGGCAAGCGTTGTTTCCGTCGGGCTCCGGCTCGGAAGATGTTCTGGAGCGCGCATTTCATTGGTCAGTTTGTTTGACAATATCACGCGTTCTATGATACTGCTGCCAGCATCATGCTCGGATTCGTCAGCTTTTACATACGGCGGGGGAAGAAGGGTCGAAAGGTTGACTGTTCGCTTCCCACCAACACTCCATGTCTGCCACCAACCCAGAGGCGCAGCCTCTGTTGAGTTCCTCCGTACCACGCACTTACCACGATGAACCTATCCAGGGCCCTTCTCAGGCTGGAGGTGGCAGTGATGAAGAGTCCAACGACACCCTCGTCGGCGATGATGCGAGCGCTCCGAAGACGAGATCATGGTCGATAATTGCGTTCCAGAGCGTCATCGTGATATTGTCGCTCATCGTGGTGGGCCTTTTCATTAAGGGATTCATCGACGCGGATGATATCGAGGTCTGGTTTCGTCTCGAGTGGCGCTCTCGGGTTACTTACTCGTGGTCGACCTAGTTTGACTTGGGCAAGGCTCTCAAGAGTGCACTCGGTGGCGGACTTAGTGGTGCCGCAGGTGAGGGTTTGAAGAATGCATTCAAACGTCGAACGGCAACTCATCTTTTCGTATCTAGCTATGGTCCTCCAGGTCTTGACCCTCATGGTAAATATTGACGACCGTATACATCAACTGTGCTCAATGGTCCCCCACAGCCTCTGCGGACAGTCATGAACTATCAATATCGCTACGGAACAACGGCGACCGAAGCGATCGAGACGCTCTATGCAGACGGTGGTTGGACGAGGTACTACCAGGGTCTCGCCGCAGCACTCATTCAAGGGCCCGTGTCGCGCTTCGGCGATACTGCAGCCAACGCGGGTATTCTCGCTCTCTTGGAGAGCAACACATTTATGAGAAAACTTCCGACGCTCATCAAAACCGCTTTTGCGAGTGTGGCCGCGGCATGCTTCAGGATGATTTTGACGCCGGTTGACACCATCAAGACTACCATGCAAACTCAAGGGAAGGATGGTATACCACTGCTCAAGGCCAGGGTTCGTCATGAACCTGTAGGGTGACGCCATCTCACACACACTGGTCTCTCGTGTCTAGGTCAGGAAATATGGCGTCGGTTCTCTCTGGTACGGCGCCTTGGCAACAGCAGCAGCCACATTCGTGGGTCATTATCCTGTGCGTGCCCTCTCTCTGTGCTGTCCTCGGGTTTGACTGGACCTTGTCTAGTGGTTCGGGGCATACAACTACCTCGATGCGAACCTTCCCCTGCCCACCACCGTTCTTGAGAAGCTCGCTCGCTCAGCATTCATCGGGTTCGCAGCTTCCATAGCTTCCGATAGTATCTCGAATTCCCTACGTGTAGTCAAGACCTACCGCCAAGTCAGTGCTACTCGCATTGGATATATGGATGCTGCGCGTGCAGTGATTGCTGCCGACGGCGTCAAGGGCTTGCTTGGACGAGGCCTGAAGACGCGGATCTTGGCCAATGGTCTACAGGGCATCATGTTTTCGGTACTCTGGAAACTGTTTTTGGACTTGTGAGCACATGCGTTTTATGCTATCTTGCCGCACTTTTTCCCTGGGGCGCTGACGGGTCTCTTGATTACAGATGGAACGAGACCACGAGCTGATCGTGATAGAGTTTGCCACAAGTGTCAATTTCGACGCTCATATATCAAACTCGTATGATTATGATCACCCTTACTCACGAGATATCTCATCTTGATTCTATTTCTTGACACTACTATTGACACCCACATTTTGTGTATACTAGTACAATCTGGGTAAAAGTCGGGGTATTTCTATCTATCCATAAGCCGTGATATCTTTTCCCTCCATCCATTCTCCCAATCATCCCAACAAATGGCAAGCATTATCGTGTGCCGACCAAGCGTACCAGGTCTAGGATCGCCATCTCTTATTTCCTCACCATTCCCCACCTTTCCTTGGCCGCTCACGAACACTCTATCCCACCTCAGTCGAGCTTCTCTCTTGAACCCCATCCTCTCTGCCACCCTGATCGAAGCGTCGTTTTGCTCCGAAGTTTGCCACTGTACGCGCCTCAGTCCGACCCCAGGCGGTGAAGCCGTATGCAAGTCCAGTGCATAACGAAGGAGTAGCCCTACCGCGTTCGTGGTGATATGTGTCCGTTGAAACGGCGGGAGAACGATGATGAAGCCGATTTCGACGCTGAGGTTCGTGGGTGATCCATGGAGGTATCCGATCGTGCCTGCAAAGTCTGTAGATGAAGGTGTCACGTTTGGCGGGTTGCTCGTGGGCGGTGACCGAGTTTTATCGATGATGGCGTAGAGGATCATGCCTGGGTTAGGCTGGATCCGGCCATGGATGAGGAGTTCGGTGAAGGCGGTGGAAGAGGCAAAGGGTCCGAAGGGGAGGTGTTGGTAGAGTTCTGGGTGGGACGAGGAGTCTTGGAAGAAGAGATCGGCGTGTTGAGTGGGCTGGGACGTTGCCGATCATCGGTACGGTGTGTGTGTCGTCAGATCTCGGGGAGACTTACGATGAATGGGGTCAGCTTCACGCGGTCGTTTTCGAGCTCGCGGACTGGGAAGCAAAAGTTGGCGTCGTACGGAGCGGGTGCTGGGGTCGACATCGAGGGCGGATCCGAGTCAGTGGTTCGTTGACGCCGCAAGTGCCGACACGCCAAATCTCTGGCACAGACTGGTGCCAATTGGCGCATCACACCACAGAGTCACTGTGCGGCGCCAATTTATCGTATCTAATACACTGGGACCAACTATGACGTGCCCTGTGGGGTACTGACACCACACGGCTCCACTGTCGATGTGACCGCGACGCCCGACTCGGAGCCTCTGGATCGACGTCATCGACCATGCACAAAGGTATAAAGTGCTCTCATTGACCTCCTTTGGTCCGATACCCTCAGCTAATTCTATCGTCTATAATATACATTCTATCATGGTACGTACGACATTGCATCGAATCGTCGATACTTCCGCTCACATACAAATCTTCCATGGCTTCAAGGGTGCTGTATTTTCATCCATCGGCTCCGCCGTCAACACCGTCATCTCGGCGATCGCGGGGCTCATCATGGCGATCGTCAGTGGCGTCACGATGGTACGTTTTCTATACGAACCAAGCATCCTATACATGCATGCTTGTATATACCACGCATCGCGTCCATGCTGATACCCGTGTATTTCAGGTCATGGTGACCATCTGGGATGTGTTCATGGATATCCTGTGCTGTCGGTGCTTTAGTCCTACGCGGTACAGGGCTAGCAGACGTTGGAGTAGGAGGGGGGTTTTGTAGTGATTCCAATCGAGGAGTTCCCCCACGCGCCTTCCTTGTACGACATGACGTTGGTTGATTTGTGGTATTATGTATGATTGACTTGACCTCTCCTGTATCATTGCGATAATTAAAGCTTTCCGTTCGAGCTGCCCATGTGTTCACTTTGTTTCATCTGATCGGATTCGAGTTGGCGGGCTATGCAGTGGGCCTCATGGCGTTACAGTCACCAAGTCCATGGACCAATAGTAGCCTCGTAAATCTTCCACGTCGAGGAAAATGCTGCAGCATCTGATCAGTGTACCCAAATAGCATCCGCGACGTCGGCAATCGACTAAGTTGTCCAACGCCGCCTGAGATGCTTTGTCAACCGGTGCCACTTTGTCTGGACTCTGGGATACAACCATGGTCGCTTGTCTGCTAATTCACTCGGGAAGAACTCAGTCAGCAGTGGAGGCATGATGGTTGACACGAACAAAGCATCCGACCTGCTTCAACCCTCGAGAATGATGCCTACCAGATCACCTTTTGCCCTAGTAGCCATGTTAGCAAACGCCAAGAAACGGTAACAAGCGGAACAAGGCGGGACGCACACGCAGAGTAATGGCCATCAGCGAAAAAAATAACATGAGCCTTCCTCAAGTCGGACCAGAAATTGATCGCTGGCACTGTGTCACGACATCGTGATTTCTAACAGAACCCCAAACCTCCAAGTTTGGGCATCGTCTTGATCTTCCAGCCCTCGTTCTTGATGCGGAGATCGACCGTCAAGGACTCGTCGTCGAGCCTGGCGTGGTGGATCCGTGGTGCAGAGGACACGCTATGGTCGGATTCGAATGTGGCGCAGTCTAGTAACTTGAAGATGCCGCTCAGATGGCGTCGATATTCCCGATACGGTTTTGGGGTGAAGTTACAGTTCCGTTTGGCAGGTCAGGAGGCTTTTTGTGAGGTCAACTTCGATCAAGTGACTCCACTGGCAGCACCTTCGTGCTCGCGTATTGCGCCTCGGGGATCGCTCCTGCCAGTGCACCTTGCACAGTCCATATACAACGATTCCGAACGATCCGACTCGCCCGGTACGGTCTCGACGCGACCGTATAACGTGGCAAGTGG
Organism: Boletus subparvulus; assembly: GCA_038092515.1. NCBI lineage: Eukaryota > Fungi > Basidiomycota > Agaricomycetes > Boletales > Boletaceae > Boletus > Boletus subparvulus. Next base: position 37,676 of record JBBPQL010000092.1, read on the forward strand.
GTTGGCTTGACTGACTTTTCTAGGATTCGTTTTGAGTCGTCCTCGTCGATGGAGCGGGTTGACAGTCTCAATGGGCCGTCTGGGATACTTTGAAGGTGTAGAAAACTATAGTGTAGTCACTAGTATTAGCAGATTAGTACATACCTGTAGAAAACTATAGTGTAGTCACTAAAGAAAACCTACAGTACTTCGAGGCCGAAATAAGGCCTGCTTATGTAAGCTAATAATATTCTAACCCATACGAAATGGATTAACAACAGAAGGAGGTGTGAACGCCTCAGGTACGTCCATCGTGGCGTTGCGCATGAATTGCTGATCCTGACCCTTGGCGACCTCGTTTCGAGTCGTTTCAACTCGCGGCGCGCGTCGCTTGTTGCGTGCCCCCACCCTGTCCGACGCCGTCGCCATCGATTTGGTGTTCTCGATCACCCAACTCGACTCGCTCGCTTCCATGTCCTCTTGGCTGATCCGGGTTCGAGAACAACTCGGAAGCGGCCGAAGTCTCACAGCTGATGGGCGTCAATTTGGTTTTCACACGTGGGTCCAGGCCGTACAACACGCCGTTTGAGTGAGTTCTCTAGCCTTTACCACCACATGAACGAGATCGTCATGACAGGTATGTCTAACATTCAGCAGACTGGAATTGGGGGTTTACGTTGTTCTATTACAGAAACAACGCAGTTTGCCTACCCAACTGTAACCAAGATCACCCTCCACCGCATTGCATTGCGCTTTTGGCCAAAATGGCTCGGTCGAGCCGCCTTGATGGTCGACCTCGCAGGTCTTCTCTACACCCGGTTTGAGCAGGGGGGTACGATATCAGACCTCGAGGAGGCACTGGCCCTCGAACGCAATATATTAGAACTTCGTCCGCAGGGGCATCCAGATCGAGCCACATCACTGGGAAACCTCGCAACTTCCCTCCATTCTCGCTTCCAGCAGCTTGGAAGGCTTTCTGACCTCGAGGAGGCACTTTCTCTCGAACGAAATGCATTGGAACTTCGCCCGCAGGGGCATCCAGATCGATCCCTTACACTCGGCAACATCGCGCTTTACCTCTATATCCGTTTCCAGCAGCTTGGGACACTGCCTGACCTTGACGAAGCACTTTCCCTCGGACGCAATGCATTGGAACTTCGTCCGGAGGGGCATCTTCATCGAGCCACTTCACTGGGCAACCTCGCACGTTCTTTCCATTCCCATTTCCAGCAGCTCAGAACGCTTTCTGACCTTGAGGAAGCACTTACCCTCGAACGCAGTGCGTTGGAACTTCGCCCGCAGGGGCATCCTGATCGAGCCCTTTCACTGGGCAATATCGCACTTTACCTCTATACTCGTTTCGAGCAGCTCGGAACACTGCCCGACCTCGACGAGGCACTTGCCCTCGAACGCAGTGTGTTGGAACTTCGCCCGCAGGGGCACCCTCATCGAGCCATCTCAGTGGGCACTATTGCGCTTTACCTCCACGCTCGTTTCGAGTGGTTTGGAGGCCTGTCTGACCTCGAGGAGGCACTTACCCTCGAACGCAATGTATTGGAACTTTGTCCGGAGGGCCATCCAGATCGAGCTACTTCACTGGGAAACCTCGCGCGTTCTTTCCATTCCCGTTTCCAGCAGCTCGGAACGCTTTCTGACCTTGAGGAAGCACTTGCCCTCGAACGCAGTGCGTTGGAACTTCGCCTGCAAGGGCATCCTGATCGAGCCCTTTCACTGGGCACTATTGCCCTTTACCTCTACACTCGTTTCGAGCAGTTAGGAGCCCTGTCTGACCTTGACGAGGCACTTACCCTCGAACGCAATGTATTGGAACTTCGTCCGGAGGGCCATCCAGATCGAGCTACTTCGCTGGGAAACCTCGCGCGTTCTTTCCATTCCCGTTTCCAGCTGGTCGGAACACTTTCTGACCTCGAGGAGGCACTTGCCCTTGAACGCAGTGCGTTGGAACTTCGCCCGCAGGGGCATCCTGATCGATCCCTTTCATTGGCCAACATCGCACTTTACCTCTATACTCGTTTCGAGCAGCTCGGAACACTGTCTGACCTCGAGGAGGCGCTTTCCCTTGAACGCAGTGTGTTGGAACTTCGCCCGCAGGGGCACCCTCATCGAGCCATCTCAATGGGCACTATTGCCATTTACCTCTACTCTCGTTTCGAGCAGTTTGGAGCCCTGTCTGACCTTGACGAGGCACTTACCCTCGAACGCAATGTATTGGAACTTTGTCCGGAGGGCCATCCAGATCGAGCTAATTCATTAGGGAACCTTGCGCGCTCTCTCCATTGCCGTTTCCAGCAGCTCGGGACCCTTTCTGACCTCGAGGAGGCCCTTTCTCTCGAACGCAATGCATTGGAACTTCGCCCGCAGGGCCATCCTCATCGAGTCTTTTCACTGGGCAACCTCGCGAGTTTCCTCCGTACTCGATTCAAACACTCAACTATGTATAACATCAGTGACCTCCAGGAAACATTCAATCTATATTCTCAACTCTCTGCCGTTTCTCGGACAGTGTATTTCGCTGATCTCGAGTGGGCTAAGCAATGGATCCAGGCAGCGGAAGAGTGCGAACACACTACAACAGTTTTAGCTTACCAAACGTTTTTGCGATTTAGTGTTCAGCACCTCACTACACTACCGTCTCTGCCCCAGCATCTCGCATTACTCAAACCATTCATGAGAGCAACAGCAGTTGATGCATTTTCAGCTTGTGTTCGCTATGGCAATCCTGCCAATGCAGTCGAGCTTCTTGAACAAGGCCACGGTGTCTTCTGGAGCCAGTTAATTCGCCTCCGCTCTCCCCTTGACAAAGTGATAGCATCCGGTGACACGGGCAAGAAATTGGCAGACAAGTTCGCACAGTTGGCATCCTTGCTTCGCAGTGTGCTTGACGCCCCTCCCAATACTGAGTCTCGGCATGATCGGGCGTTGCGTCTCAACATCCAGTTGCAGGATATCGTGCCTGAGATCCGCAAGTTGCCTGGCCTCTCACGTTTCCTTCTGCCTCCACTGTTTTCAGATCTCCAGATTGCAGCTTCCGGTGGACCGGTCATTATCGTCAATGCCAGCCAGTACAGCTGCGATGCGCTGATAGTTCTACCTGACCGAGATCCTGTTCACGTTCCTCTCCCCATCACGAAACACCGCGTCTCTGAACTAGCCCTAAAACTTCGTTCTCTGACATTACGCGCTAGATTCAATGATATGACGAGGGAGTTCTTGATGTTTCTACGAGAACTCTGGGATGAAGTTATTCTCCCGATCGTGACAACCCTCCAGGAGTTCTATCCGTGCCGATCGCGCATCTGGTGGTGCCCGACGGCCGAGTTCTCCTTTCTTCCGTTGCATGCTGCCGGCTCGTTTAGGAAGGGCCAGCCAACGCTCTCCGATCTTTATATTTCTTCATATACACCCACCTTGGCAGCCCTCATTCGCGCTCGTCGGCAACAAACACTGGATCCATCCATGGACCAGTATCGTTTTTTGGTCGTAGGGGAGGCGCAGGCTCCAGGACAGCGCGAACTCGTTTCAGTGAACACTGAACTGTCCAACATATTACAGCGTATTGGATCTGCCGCAACGGTAACTCGCATTCAAGACCAGGACGCAACAATGACCAAGGTTGCTGAAGAGTTGCAAAAGAACGAGTTCGTTCACCTTGCCTGCCATGGAATCCCGGATCCTAAACACCCGTTCGAGTCCGGGTTTGCTTTGGGTGACGGGGTGTTGAAGCTCGAAAACATAATCCGATACGACTTGCAGAATGCCCAATTTACGTATCTGTCTGCTTGTCATACGACCGTTGGAGACGAGGAGAGTCCGGACGAAGTGATTCATCTTGCTGCAGCCATGCAGTTCGCCGGATTCCGTTCCGTGATTGGCACGATGTGGGCTGTGGATGATGAGCACACGAACGAGATTACATCCAGATTTTATCAATATATGGTAGACGACGCAGGTCGTCTGGATCACACGCGTGCGGCGCTGGCGTTGCACAGGACGATGAATAGTCTTCGTTTGAGCAAGATACCCGTCGATCAACGAATCCTATATATCCATATCGGTGCCTAGTCATTTCTGCTTTCGGGTGAATACTACGTGTTTTGTTCAGGCGGGACTACCGAGACTCACGTACCTAGAATCGTGTTTTTCGCAGGATCCCGTATTCCAAAGTAATTTACATTGTATACAACAATCTACTCGTAAAGGATCGTGTACTTGATATGAGCAATTCTTCACGTTCATTTCAAGGACAAAGTAGAGATATATTTCTCCTACCCCTAAATTCTAGAAAGCAATTTACACTTTCAATCAGTCTGGTGGATATTATTTGAAATTTATAACCATGTACCTTGCATATGTATCTATTGGATACCAGACACCTGGATCCTAAAGGGCTTTCCATGGAACATAAGATCAGATATGATATATATCACTATATATTTTGAAGCAGCCATGTTATTGCATTGCACATTAGGACAACTATCTAGGAACCTAGGATATATATTGTATACTACATAACTGTGTTTGTGATTGAAGCCATGTCTCAAATGTGAGAGTGGGGGGACCTAAATGACATTGAAAATATCTGAGAAATTGAGGTGCATTTCAGGAGATTTGCAAAAACATAACAATACAGTGCTTATATTGTGCTAGGAATAGTAACCAGAATTCCTGGATCTGTAGGGTACAGGTTATCAGACCTTTAATTCATGGGAATGGCAGGAAATTATGTTCCATATATACTTAGCCAATCAAAAAACCAAACACTTTTTGTATTTTCTGTTCATCAGTGCAACTGTCCATATAAATTTTGATATTATATTTAAAGCAGTTGGAAACATTCTATATTACTATATAACATTATTACAATGTAAGTACAATCCCTTAGGCTAGGGAGGCAAATGGTTGAGCAAAAAAGGGAGGGGGGATGTATTCAATATTTATGTTCAAAAATGAACATGTTGCAGAGTTGTCAGTGGCGCACAAGAACACAACACGATTATGTCAGCGTCGGTCACATATATGTATGTCTGCCAAATCGGGAAGCCTACCCAGACAGGATAACATTAAATATTACGTAATTTATTGCATTTTCTATATTCTGCACCTTGGCAATGGACTAAAAACTCCAATTTTCGAGAATGTCATGTTGCTAAGTACGAAATTGCAACCTGATCCTTCTAGCCCACCATAGAGGGGCGCCTGGGGAGCTGGATGCCGGCCTGGCTTGTTGATGCTTCCAGAAAGTTCAACCAAATTCTACTTAGCATCATCACCATTGAAGGCCTCCCCACATATTTGAACGAAATGTGCTTAGCACATGTGGATGCGTTCCTCCCATCCGCAAACCATGGAACGCGCATACGAGGGTTGTCATGTAGGGTCTAACATGGTGTACCCGAGTTATGACCGGGTAATACCCACAGGTGTCCAAGACCTGCTGAGGGATGACCATACCCGACCTGGGTAAGCCAGCAACGGGTGTGGGTGTATCCACAGGTGTACCTGTGGGTGAATGGGTTGGCCCACAGGTGTTTCATACAAAATCTCAAATTGCATAGTACTGGTAGTATTTACAGGTCTACCATAAAAATGTCGTCGCTGTCGTCCACCGCCATGGCGTGATTTTCCCTTCGTGTGACTGTGGCTCATACCATCCCGAATGACATTCATTACATGGTCAATCAAAAGGAGGGGTGTCTGGAGCCATGATCCGACTGCCATCTGAGCCTTGAAGGATTGGGATCCTATGTTGTGCTGGAGGTGATTCACTTGCAGTCGTCCACACGAGAAAGAGCGTTCAGTGTTGACAGATGAAGCTGGTGGGAGGCACAGATATGAGATTTGTATGGAGATGGGTTGGGGTTGTTGGGGTTAAGAACTGACCAGGCACAGAAAGAAAGTCAAGTGACATTTGTGCAACTCAAGGGTGAGTTGCTCGTGCAAGCCCCCAGTACTTTAATACACTGCCCGCCATCTTTATCTCTTCATCGGGAACCAGCGGCGAGTCAAGATATGCTTGTATTGTGTTATGGGATATCATAGATACTGCCTGAAGTGGTTCGCGTGGAACATACCACCTGGAACGCTGTGGTTTCAAACCCTATAGCAAAGTAATACCTTAGCCAATTAAGTTATAATGGACCCCAACGTCAGACCTACCTCAGTGTTGGTGGTAGACTCCAAGTCTGTTGTGGTATTCAAGGGTATGGGGGCAGAGTCTGGAGTCACATCCGGCAGCACATACATATGACTTCATCCATCGATCAATGATTATCTTCCTGGCTTCTATGCGATCCTCATCACGCCAGTCGGGATTCTGCTGAAACCAAACAAGCCTCTTGTTCGGGCACATGACTTGGATGAGTATTGGTTAACAATATGTTCGTGCATGGTAGAAGTTGAGACTCACTGATGGAAATACAATAGACTTCATAATCGTCTGTAAGGGCATAATACTTACCAACCTTGATAAGCGCAGCTTGTGCAGCTATGCGAATCACGTCAGGCACCTCACAGTCATTTTGCAGGTTTTGAAGCTTGTGTTCAAGGCCCTCAAGCATCGGAATGACCTCATATGCTAAGGGAACCTCAGCTTGTGAAAACCGATCAGAGATATCCTTGAATATCTGTGCACATGGTAAGTATGACAAGTAGTTATGGTTGGGACCTCAATGTCAGTCAGATCCCCTTGCTTCACCCTACCTTTGCCTGGGGACTGTAGGACAACAACGGATGGTGACGAGTTCCTTTCCTGCTGTTGCCTCACCATAATTGCACGAAATCAGTGGGTACATATTTACAAGCGGCCCAGGTATATATGCAAAAACAGTCCATTCTAAAATTTCTAAGTATGTGAAACATGGCTCAAGGGCAGAAAGGAAGATACAGTAATGGAGAAAATAAGTAAGGAATGATAGGGATGAAGTTAAGCATACACGGCCTTGAGTAAAATCGCTGGCCCGAACCTCAGCAGGGCGAACAAGCAGTGTCATTGTGCCTGTGCCTTCAGTGCTTGCATGTGCTCGTGCTTGCTAATCCACTGGCCTGGCATCTGATTTTGCACATGCCCATGGATACACCTGGGCACCTATGGTAATGGGACCCCCCAACCCATACCCGACCCGGGTGCACACCCCTCAGGTACCCGTACCCACCAACACCTGACCTGCACATACACCTGCAGGTGTCTACCCATGGGTTACCCAGGTGAAGGCTTATCCACGTTAGACCCTATCATCGTGTCTCATTTCAGTATTGAATGCATCCATTCGGACATGATGGAAAAGACATGCCATGTAATTTTGCAGGACCAGAGCGTGTCCTTGAACGACGACAGAGCAGCTCTTTCAAAAAGCACACACATACCATTCCGCATGATCGACCCACGAGCCTTTGTATGCTTGCACGCTCACAATTGTTGGCCTATGGCGAGCACAACACAAGGATCTTATATTCATTTGTCTGTAACACACTGGTAGGGAATGCCACATTGCTCTCCTTTGAATGCAAACCAACATGCTCCCTCCCGCGGATGCACACAGAACACATGTACGTTGTGGCAGTCTGTGAAAGCAAACACGAACTTCTTGTCCATGCTAACTGGAGCTGTGAAAAGATGGGGAAGATGAGATGACCTTGGTTCCTGAATGTTTTAAACACCTTGTGCCTGGCCTGTGGCAACAAAAGGAACACCTCTAGCTGTGTACGGCAAATTTTCGATATATGTAGCATTGTAGACTGCCATCTCCCATATCTCACTCCCATATCGTGCTCGCTACTACAACGTTGTCTTTGATCCATCGACGTTCGCAACGGATAACAAGAGGATTAATGTGAGTTGCATCAGTAATTTGCTCACGGCCTTATCTGCACTTAGCACACTTGGCCCATCAAGCAAAAGTGCCAAAAGTGAACCAATTGGCAAAAGTGACTGCCAAGGCGTGATTAAGATGTTTTTGCTCCAGCACATCCAAGATTTTCTTAGGTCACAATTGGAAAAGCAGAAAAAGTAAAAAAAAAAGTAGTATAAGTAGTCTAATCGCAATACTTTCTGTCTAAGATGCAATCTCAAAAGAGTGATGATCTGCATACTTATTAACATAGAAGGATTTGAATGCGTTGTATGAATGGTGTGGCTTTATTTCGAGTGGAATGGGATCCGTGCTGTAGACGGGTATTTGATGTGCTGCGCAGTAAATCGACTCGATGTGGATAATTGCAAAGTTGGATGTGTGATTGGGAAGAGTGCCTGGGTGAACAATCCATATTCCGGTGAGCTCGTCAGGCTCCTCGCCATCTTTATCAAACCAGCGTATGGCTGCACAAGGATAAGTGATGCCCTTATAGACGAAGGAGAAAAAACAAAAAACACGGGCAATTTCATACCCGTGCATCCCATCTGCATCTGCATCTGTTCTGACGAATACACAGTCATAGCATGGGCCCTCGCCCCTCCACATTGGACAGGATCAGATGTATTCCTTATGCATTCCGCCAGTCCCACATAAATCGCTGGGAGCATAAAATCGGGATGATGCGGAATTGAACACAGAAACTGGCCCACTGTAGCAAGGAAGCTCGAAATGTGGAACAGCCATAATATCACGCAGATCATTGGGGTTCAGGCGCTCAAATAGAAAGTGTTGGATGAGAATTATGAAGTTGGGAATGGTGAGCCTGAGCTCTATGGCTAATGCACCCATGGTCCTCGCACGTTTAGATTCTATGTAGTCACACAAGTAAAAATGAAACTGCAAATGATAGATATGCAAGAACATACATCGATTTTGTGATAGCTCAATATCCGCTGCGAGGATGGTTGTACTGTGGTCTGCTTCCCCATCCTCTTTGTCAGCTGTAATACTTGCAGAAGGGTGATTTGAAATGCCCTGTGTGGTGCCATCTGTGGGAGTGGTGCCAGGATTGTCTGTGGACATTGTAGGTGGAGCCATTTGAGCTTCGGTGGTTGGAAATAAGCTGACAAGTCCTACATTTGGTAATAAATTGTGTACCTATTAAGTTGAGGGCACTTGATAGGCATGTTCCATTGAGAATGCCATGACTTGCAAAGTTGGTTCGTGCAGCCGAGAGCTTGTCAAGTCGCTGATTAGTAACAAGTATCTGACCAAGAGCCTTGTGCTTGTTCGACCAGCGGTATGGTTTCTTTACTGCGGTGATATGTTTGTTCTCTGTTATCGATGAACAGAGTCCATTTGGTGCACCAAAGAGTTGGATTAGCTCGGGGTAGTGCTTTAAAGAATGCTGGGAGGGAAGTGAAAATGTTGAAACGACACCGGTCCTCTTGAAAACTTCCTGGTAACGGTGGAATCAATTGATTGCCTCACTGACGCTATTCAGTGCAGAGTCGGTAATGACATTCCGATGGACAAGATAACAAAACTCTATGAATGCGCGGAAAGTGTGTATGATGTCATCTGGAACATAGCCTTCTATTGCTGCAATATAAACCTTATGAATTTGGCTATGAAAAAATGAAAAAAAATTCCATGACTGGGGTAGACGAACCTTCATCAGTCCCTTGGAATCATTACCAGTCCACTATTTGAATCCCCAGCCCTGTGGGAAGCGACAGAGGCCAGCAAAAGGTGCAATAGCAGCAATACTAATGTGGAATGTTCAGTGATAAACAGCAGAAAGTAAAGTAATAACACATACTGTCTATCAATGTCATCCATGATGTGCTCCACTTGTCACATCGATCCTGATGTTAGTAAAATGAACTTCTCTACCCAGTCTACCAGATGATCTTTAAATGTTCCCTTGATGAGCTGGTGGAGTATATCTGGAGCGATGAGTTGATGTATGTTGGCACGAGGGAAGTCATTTGTGAATGGCTAGAAAGAAACAAAAATAGTGTCACCGACTCACCATATGAATGAAATATAAAATAGAGAATACATACAACAAGGTCACCGACCATACCAAATTTGTTCCACATTTGATCCGATGTTGCATTCTGAAACAATGTCTCAGTCAACCACTGACAATGGTTTATAGTATCTGGATCTGAATCGAGTGTACCACGTGTTTCAGTACAGCTATGATGAGGTTTGTCAATGTTGGTGTCTGCCGTGCTCTTTGAATAGTAGAGCAGACTTATTGTGCACACCAGCGACAAACAATGTAGGCCAGTAGCACTTGCTCCTCGTAATCAGCTATATGTATATGGGCCAAGCCCATATAGTGTTTTTCGGAAATGACCATCGCCATAGTGAACAATCTCGGGTGTTGTCATTGCTGGTTTGAGGCTTTGAAGGATTGTGGACAGTGAGTTGTGAACAGTTGGCGACGGAACATTCGAAATTCCTGGTCTGAGGAATGTTCTTTGGTTGCTTGATAGATAAAGTCAGTACAATATTCATGTATAGGCGAGTTTGACGATACAACTCACTTTTTGGAATGGTGAGAAATCCAATAACAACAACGGCATCTTGATGCCCCCGGCAGACAGTATTATGAACATTGCCGATTGACATATACAGTGGGTAATATTCGTTGTTGCTGGTTGCGACAGACACTGTAGTCTTGTCACTTCCCAAAATCACTGGAACGAAAGTTGATCCATGTGTTGTTGGACTCTCTTCAGCTATTTTATCCTAGGTAACAGCTCATAAGGCACGGAGTCGAGCCTAGTATAAACTTGAAGTTAGCTTACCACGTGGAGCCATGCCCAATCTCCAGACATGAAGTCTTGATATCGCCGTTCATTGTTGTCAACTTGGAATTTCCGGTAGGGCACGTAGTCAAAAGTTTCTTTGAAATCCGGGTTCACGAGCATGTCGTGAATGCAAGCAAGGGGATCACGAAACCAAACATCAAATGACTGGTCCATCCATGGCAATCAGTCCTGTGGTTGCCGATTGCCTGAATACTTGACAGAGAGCTTCGACCATTTCATGCCAGCTAATGGAGTGTTGTCAATAACATCATATAGATGTTTCGTGCTTGTGAACGGAGGCATCTTGAGCTGGGGATTATTAGGACTCAACTCGAGTAAAGTCGCCGCCCATATATCCATAAGGGCATCAATTTGTCCTGCACTCATCTGAGTACATCGATATAGAAGGTCGGCCGTTTCAAATTGGGTACGATCAACATAAGGAGTCCAATCATTGTTGGATGCAGTATGAAGTGGCTTGGGTTGTGTATCGGGCGGAAGGAGATTCCCTTGCACATCACAAGGTCGCCCTAAAGACATCAGGTTTATCAGTAGTTATTCAAATGAGAACAATATGACTTTACCATTCAAATAAGGATGAAATACCCGATGCAAGGTCCCACCCATCCTCAATTCTTCATGTGGTTGCTGATCTGGAGAGTTCTCATCCTCATTTCCAGCTTGGGATGGGCAAGGAGAGGGTGGGGGATATATTGGAGAGTTCAGGAATGAAGAGAGTGGCAGATTCTTGTACTGTTGACCATCAATTGGATGGGCTGCCAGATGGTGCTTTGTTCAACCACCGGGAGTCTTGAATCACCGGTTACATCCTGGGTGCTCGCATGAAAGCTGTAAGGAAAAAATTGCAGCATATGGACCTGACCGTCGAGGCAGCATTGCAGTACCAATTCTTGGTGGAGCTGAATCAAGGTTTGAGCAACTGGTTGAGTTATGTATTTGTTTGCCCTCAGGGCAACCAGACTTACAAAAGGTTCTTCAAATTCAAACGTCAACTTTCACATCTTTGCTCCATACATTAACCTTCTCAGCCTCACTCAGCCTTCAAACGAAGATAATTCCTAATGAGTCCTCGACGTACTCGTGCAAAGAATGCAACTGCTCACCCTGGAGCCATTGTCCTCAAGTCGCAGAGCAAACGACAGACCAAAGCACAAAAGCAGGTTGATGACAACTGTGCTGAAGCAGAGCAAGCTGCAGCTGAGAAAGCTGAGCAAGAGTGTGTAATCACTATTGCCAAGATGGTTATGGAGCTGCGAGCCAAAGAACAGAATGCTGCCATACCTCAGGCTGTGAGTCACACAAACTTTGTATTTACTCTGTCCATCATGACTGATGGTATTATAGGAGGTGCTGGGGCAAGCTGGTACGAAGGGAACAAGCTCCTCCCCTAATAGTGCATCAACCAATATGATGGTCAAGCAAGGTCAGTAATTGTTTCTGCGAGGTAGTAACAAGCACTCACAGTATTCATAGGCAATAAGCATCAGACACCATCTAACTTTGTGCAGAGGGCAGCCACAAGTGTAAAACCAAAAAAAGCACCAAAGGTATCACTCAAGGCGATGATCACTGAAGCTAGCAAGGCAATCACCAACAGCACCAACGGCGATGCAACCAAACCATTGCATGGCAAGGCACCAAACCGTGTGTCACAATATCTAAAGTAGGTGCTCACATGCTGTCACATCCACCATGTTGCTTCTCACTAAGTCCACGCTGTCATTTGTCAACCTGTTGGTTGCTGACTATGAATCCGGCAGGCCCGGAAAGTCCCTTTCTGGTACTGTCAAAGGTTGGGCTGCAATCATCAATGAGAAAACATATCCAAAGGGTTCCCCAAATCCATCTGCGTCTGGTGCTCCATCTACTAGCCAGGCTACAAAAGTGAACGCTCTGACCCCTACCCCCACTACTCAATGTTCTGGGACAGATACCGGCATCACAACTAAATTTGGTAGCTTCAACCTCAATTCTGACTTGGAGCAAGAGACATCGCCTTTCAAGAACAAAGAGGAAATGTCGAATGATAATAGTATTGTGCTGGTGTGTATTTGCATCCTTGATACAAGATTATAGATACTCATCAAACTAACTGTCCTAGGTTGTTCACTCCAGTCCCGATAGTAATGTTGAAATCATGGAGCCTAGTCAAATTCTGCCCTGGTATCCTCAGTCTCAGGCTCGTGTTTCCTCCACTCGCAACAGTAGTGTTGAGTTTGAGAGTAGTCAAATTCTGCCATGGTATTCACCTCGTGTTCCCTCGGCCAGCAAGAGAAAGATGGTCATTCTAGTAGTACGAGTACGCAAGTAGGAATAGAATTTTGTCTTTGCTTGAGTGGCTGTGTCTCGGCCAGCTCTCTCTCTTTGTTCTCTCACCGGTCAGCCTATCAGCTGCGCCCCGACCTCGACCTTTCTTTTCGCGCGGTGGTGGAGAGGGGCAGAGGGAGACCACCCTCACTGGCAGACTGGGTGGAAGCCCAGAGGATGGATAGATGCTGACTGCTCAACACGACGCTGACTACCTACTATGTGGACACCAGCCACTGGGCCAGGACCCCTGGCACCGCTCCGAGGGGCTCCACCCCAGCGACTGCCCAGGACCTCGTCCCACGGATACAGTGGTCGCTCGTAGTGACACACCCTTTCTTTCTGAGGTTCCCCACCACTCGTTTAGTCTGAAGTTAGCGGGACATCCACACCCGCACCGACCATGGACCAAGAACCCCTTCCACCTCCAGATTTCACCCTCCCGGGTTTCGCAGCACTTGTGGCGCTCACAATGGCGGCGCAGCAGATAGGGCGCAAAGAAGCCATTGTTTTCTTAGAACAATGCTGGGAGCAAACTGGACTGGGGGGAGTATGCCCAGACCGGGGTGACAATGAAAATCCCGATAGAGACGAAGAGGCCCCGCCACCACAACCTGATGAAGGTCCTCCATGACCCCATGACGAAGAACCCCCCAGAGGAAATCAGAGACAGGCAGGACGGGCGGCAGAGGCAGCACTACCACCAGGCGTGCAGCCTATCACGTTCAACCCGGACGCGTGCATCGCCACCACCCTCACTGCAAGACCAGCGGACTACGCCATCAAGCGTCTTGAAGCACGCAAACACGTACCACTTTGGTATTTCTCTAGGGAAGGATTGCACAAGGCTGCTTGTGCGGTCAGACAGTCGGATGAAAATGACACCCTGGCGATAACCAAGGCAGAGGAGGGTCAAGTTACGGTATGATCAGCCGGCTCACTTGCGGCGTCCAAGAACGCGAAGCTCGACCATCAGCTCTCATTTAGCAAGTTCATGTATGCCAAGAACCTTTTCCTCACGGCCATAGACAATGTGAAGTGGGGAGACGACACCATCGACGCTTTCAACTGGTTTTTCCACAACCTGGACAATCACTCCATGCGGGAGGAAGGAGAGCGAGGAGAAAGAGCGCTGTTGCATTATGCATACAGAGTGCATACAGACTGGCACGATAAACTTGCGCTTCATAAAGCTTACAACATAGCCACCATAAATGAAGACCTCCTCGCCAAAATAGCATGCGAGCTGGATTCCAGAGAAGTCCGTGCCAATCTCAAGCAGGTATGTCTAGACTCACATGAGAATTTATACAAAACTAATCTCACCTCCTCACAACCTGCTCGTTTTCGTGAATTTGCTTTTCACCAACGCTGCTGCTGCTGCTGTCACCGTTTTTTTTTTCTAATGGAACGCTGATACCACCGCTGCTGTCATCGCTGCTACCACCACCTCCACTGCTGCTTCCCACCTGTGCCTTACACGCAATGGTGCAGTTCTTTACCTGTCCAGATCAAACAGGCTCGCGCCAACCGGTTCCAGCCAACAGAACATGGGCGACAGTTTATGCGAGACATGCGCAGCCAGTGGCCTTCACGGTCTGCCTCACCTCATCTAGCAGGCTCGGCAAGGGGCCTGCGGCCAGTACGCTGCAGGTCACAGTCCAGGAAAAGGTCACCACGGCGCATTCAGAGCAACAAAAACAAACGGTGTCGCCCTTCTCGCAATAGCAAAGCCCCATCAACCTGTCCAAAGTGTCTGGGGACCCACGAAGCCCGCCCAGATCGTCCCCCCTGCAATGCATCGTCCCTGTGGGACAACTCGGCACCCATCCACTGCTCACATGATCAGCAAGGACATTTGCTCAACAAGAGCGGGCGAGTCCTCTGTTGGGATTTCCAATGACCCCGTGGCTGCTCAGGCCAAGGGCACAACCACGAATGTTCAGGTTGTGGAGACGCCAACCACAGAGCCCAGGAATGTCCCCTCCACCAGCGCGCTGTCGGCACGTCAGCGAAGTAGGGCGCTAACGCCTTACAACGCAGATGGTTGGCGCAAGATGTTAATAAAGTTTAGACTATCCCATAAGCACCCTGCTCTGCTCGAGCAGTTAATGCACAGTTTTCGTGTGAGGGCCCCCACCATAACTCGTTCGTTTACCCCACCCAACAACCCCTCCGTAAATATACATCACGATGCCTTCAATGAAATACTGCACAAAGAGTTCACAAAACAGCGCTACATAGGACCATTTACTTGAGACGTGCTCGAGACACTCATTGGACCCTTTCAATCATCGCCATTAAACATAATACCCAAATCCGGAAAACCAGGGAAATTCTGTCTTATCCAGAACTTGTCGCACCCTAATTCGCCCCGACCGGGCGAGGCACTATCGATCAATTCGCAGGTCGATTCATCTCTCTTTCCCTGCGAGTGGGGCACCTTTCACACCACATGCACTTTAATCCAAACTCTTCCACAGGGAAGCCAAGGAGCAACTAGGGATGTAGCCGAGGCTTACCAGACAATTCCATTACATCCCTCACAGTGGCCAGCACTCGTTGTGCGCGTCACAAACAAGCCGGCGCTTTTCGCAGTAGACACATCTTTGTGTTTCGGTTATGGCCCCTCAGCAGGAACGTACGGTACAGTACGGGATGCTGGCCTAGACATTTTTTGAGCAGCAGGTATAGGGCCCGTAATCGCCTGGGTAGATGACCATTTCTTCTTTTGTTTACCACACGATACCATCACAGAGTACAACAAGACTCGCAAAGCGAAAGCTCGAATTATTGCCGAACATGGCGGGAGACTTAAAGATAATGGCCGTTGGTGGTTCAAAGGAGACATTTTGGCCAATGGCTCTCATGAACAGTTCGCCAAAGACTGCATGCACATCATCCGAGAGTTAACGTCAGAGCACACAGGCGACATCGTTACATCACACGCATATGACTTTAGCCATATTGACCAGATTTCCAACCAGCTCGGAATCCCCTGGGAGGTCTCCAAGGACACTCCCTTTTCCTCAACACCAACTTTCATTGGTTTCACATGGGACCTTGAGAATCGTACAGTCTGCCTAACGATGGCAAAGCGAGTAAAGTACATGAATGCAATACATGATTGGCTGCGCACAACAGCGCATGATCTCGAGCAAGTGCAGAAGCTGCATGGGTGATTATCTCACGCATCATTAGTCATCCCAGAAGGCAGTGCGTACCTCACCTCGCTGCAGTCGATGCTGGGAATTTTCGGCAACAAACCTTTCATGCCACATAGGCAACCATGCAGCACAATCTACGAACTGCGCTGGTGGCTACACGCTTTAAACTCCAAGCCCCCCATTCCAATCCCGCACCATATACGCACAACTGACCATCAAGCTTTTTCGGATGCCAGCACCAGTTGCGGCCTGGCAATCGTTATCGGCAACAAGTGTTGAGAATCCTGGTATTTCTTATTCAGATTCTTATCCTGATACCAGATTCTAGAGCGGTCTATGACCTTATCTTTACGCTATTCATATTACTCACCTTATCAAGATAAGCTATCACTTATCTGATGATCTAGACTTATGATGTCATTCTTATTTCTTATCATGACATCATGCGCTTATCAGCCAATAGCTGATACACCTCTTATCTCTCATCATACTATACAGTTATGATATCAGAGTTCAGTATCAATACGTACATACAGTACAGATACTATATAAGATGGGCCTTACAGCCTATCTCCCTATCGAACATTCTACCCATGTAGTTCTATTGAACTATCATTGTTCTTTCACTGGTTCATCCCTAAGCCTCCCTGCTTATACTTGAACCACTTCAATTCTTTGTTACCATCTATCAAGAACCTGTCTATGTGAGCCTCCCACTAGACAACTCATCCCTTCATGTTCCTGTGCCATCGGGGTTGTATTCCTGATAACAAGTGGCGCGTGTGGAGACTCCACAAGCACTGGAAGTCGAATGGGCGAGACATCGGGTGGGCAGAAAGCATTGCGTTTGAATTACTCATCCGCACCCTGCTTATTTTGGATCAATCCAGCATGGCACTCACGGTTTATTGTGACAACCAGGGAGTTGTCGACGGCTGGAAAAAAGGCCGGAGCCAGAACACCCCCACTAATGCTACATTTTGGAGAGTCCACAACGTCCTGGCGTCCCCTCCGTGTCGGGTATTCGCGAAATATGTCCCCAGTGCAGACAACCCAGCCGACGGACCGTCCTGCGGCAGGTACCCCCCCGCTGCATTTTTACTCCCGCAGATCTCCATACCCGAAGAGATTGACAGCTACATCCTCAACTTTGATGACCCCCGGTGCAACACACTCGGCATCTAATATTGACTTCACACACCTGAGCGAACTGTCAACCTCGAGGACCCAAGCTACACAAACACACAACCATCTTCCTCATGACAATGCAAAAGTGGGCGACACACGTCCCGCAAAAACCGTACTACCATATCCAATAAGTCTCACGCCTGTCCTTTCCGATCTGCGCCCGCATTGCGCAGCCAAGGATCGGCTCGAGAAGTGGCCCCCACATCCCGATTCGCTCCCTTTTCTTGGTCCCCCCAAAACATTTGAGCTCCAGGAGAGGGTTAGAGCCATAACCTTGGAAGGTTGGGCAGAGAGCACTCGTGCCACCTATGGTGCCGGCCTTCTTGTCTACCACATTTTTTGCGATAGCAGAGGAGTCCCGGAAAAAGATTGTGCCCCGGCTAAGGTGGCTCTGGTTTCATCTTTCATCTTGGCGCTCGCAGGCTCCCTCTCAGGCAAAGCCATTCGCAATTATATATACGGAGTCCGAGCTTGGCATACATTGTATTCGCTGCTGTGGGTTTTGCATGAAGGTCAGATAGCGACCATGTTAAAGGGTGTAGCTAGACTCGCCCCACCTGTAGTCAAACAGGACAAACGCAAGCCGGTTACGATCCAGATGATGTCTCTTATTAGAGACAAACTCGACCAGTCCAACCCTTTCGACACAGCATTTTTCGCCTGCCTCACCACTACCTTTTATACTGCAGCATGAGTAGGCAAATTTACGCTACAGAGGCTTGACGCCTTCAATCCCGCGGAGCATATAACCCGTGGTGGTGTATGCGACGACATCGATCGCAACGGTCTACACACCAAAGTGTTTGCTCTCCCGCGCACGAAGTCCAGTCACACAGGCGAGGAAGTACAATGGGCGAGACAGGACGGCCCCACGGATCCTTCAGATGCTTTCAACAAGCATATCGAGATCAACAATCCTCCCATCAACGGCCCTCTTTTTGCCTACAAAACAGCGAAAGGGTATCGACCAATGACACGGCAAACCTTTGTCGTACGTCTCAATAAGTTTGCCCAAGCAGCAGGGCTCGAACGCATACACGGACACGGCATCCGTATCGGAGCTACGCTAGAATACCTACTCCGAGGAGTCCCTTTCGACGTCATGAAAGTTAAAGGCCGATGGGCAAGCAATGCTTTCCAACTCTATCTCAGAAAGCACAATCAGATTCTAGCTCCTTACATGCAGTCTATGCCTCCCGAGACGGCCCTGGAATTCACCAGGCTCGCCATGCCGCCAGTCCGCTAGCTATTTCCTCGTGAGTTCAGCCCTCCTAGTACCTGGGATCCGAGCGTCACCTCGTCACGTCAGGCCCATCCTAACATTCTGGGGAACACAGCTGACACTCGGGCCCCACAGGTTCTCGAAGATCGTGGCCGGGAGGCGCTTCGCGCCTTCGCCCACACTCACTTAGCTTTCTCTCTCTGCAGGCCGAGTCACATAACAACGAACAAAGATATTTGCACTGTTCTCAATGTCAAAAAGTTGCTTGTCTACCAGGTCCTCAGTCACTATGCAAAATCCAGCATTGTGTACAATCCATACATCTACTCCTGTGCCACTAGACGTCGGCACCGCCTCACAAGAGCAGATGAAGATTTCATTTTGGCCATTGTTCGACATCGCCATACCATCTACCTTGATGAACTTCGACAAGAGCTCCACTTGAAGTGCCATGTACAGTTATCCATCCCTACTCTGTACCGAGCCCTTCAACGTCTTCAGATATCTCACAAGGCTGTCTCTGCATCAGCTGCAGAATGGAACACGGAGTTGCGTGCGTATTACATGAACCATATTGGAATGGAGGCACCAGATGCAAACATGCTAGTATTCATTGATGAGGCTGCTATGGATAAACGAACTAGTGTTCGCTGGTATGGATGGGCACCTGCAGGTCACATCACTGAATCTGAAAGGTTTGGATAATGTTATGTAATGTCATTATAAACTCTACATTTGCCATAATCTCAATAATTATTATCAGCAAGAAGGTAATCAAATATATATGTAGATATAGGTCAAAGAACATTGACAATAGCTACAAAAGTTATGTTCAAGTGTCTTGAAAGCCAGTTTTTAGTGTAAATTAGAATTCATAAACATTATTAAGAGTTAATTTTATGGTAATAGAATTCCCCTACTATACTTTGATTGTTACCCATGCTATACCACCTGATAGTGATATGATATAGCAATATAATGCTATATATTCTCTGGGAAAGTTGATAGCCTACATCAAAAGTTATCATGTGTAGATTGTCATTAGTATTCAATTCACCTCAACTCATAATGCAAAGAAACACTATTTATTTATCAACTCCATGTACAACATAAAATAGACTCCCATTGTAACTATTCAAAACTAAAAAAAAAAGCGAAAAAAAAACTGAAAAAACACTTACAAATGACCTCACACAAGTGCTAACTTACCTGATTATGAACTCTAAGAATTAGAGTGACTCTTGCTCTAAGATGGGAGTCAGAGACAAGAGTGAAAAAAACAGGAAAGGAAGAGTGAGTGAGTTTATATAACATGTACTGTACAGTACTTACAAATATTTTCCCACACCTTCGGCTAAGTTCAAGTCTTTTTATAAGACATTGTAAAATCTAATACTCATGCTATATTTATGCTATTGGATTATCAACCCTTACCATTTTTTTGTCACAATTGCAAGAAATTGTAATAGTAATGGCATTCCTAATAATATTTACCAGCTGTGACATACACATACCATTTCAGTACAATCATGCAAGTCAATTAGCTTGCATTGACAGACTCTATATTTTCATTAAATAGTGGTACATCAACTGTAAAGATTATCCCACTAGTTGGTCATTTTCCCAGGCAATGTATAATCTTGAAATCACTAGGAATCTCTATTGAAGATGACATTCTCATAACACATTTGCATGATTAGACAAGGCCATTAGCTAGCAATATAAATACTTATAGTTTCATTTCAAAATTAGATTTAATTGAAATAAGTATCATGTCATAGCATGATAGGTACAATCCAGTGATGGCCATCTGGTGTCCGCTGCTAAAGGTGGAGCTCCCACACTGCTCAGTTACAGTGATGTACTATCCTGTGGCTGGTCTGTCATTGCGATGGAGTTGCTTGAGGAACTGGAGTGGGTGTTGGGTGTGGAGATCGGCGAGAAAGCTGAGCAGCTCATGGTTCATCAGAAGATCAGGGAGCATGTGTTGACTCTCCATCACCAGGGGTTTGTTCATAGTGACATTTGACCTCAGAATGCTCTTGTGAAGCGTCCTGTTGCTGGGCACAGAGCCTTGTCTGTCTGACTAGTTGACTTTGACTGGGCAGGGGAGACCAACAAGGCGAAATACCCATTCTTAGTGAATCCAGATCTTGGCAATGGATTCAGGAGGCCAAGCAGCGTCAAAGGAGGAGGCATCATTACTCCAGCACATGATCTTGCTATGGTGGACTTGATGTACCTGCACACTTCTTAGTCCACGATTAGTGTCTTGTAATGCTGATTGTGGTGATCAAAATCTCATGATTTTGGGGCTGTGTACATGGGATATAGACCACAGCCACCCAGGCTCCAGAATGCAACCAACGGGTTGAGATATGATATGAGGTACACACATCTGGACCACCAGAGCCTGACAATATATTGCAGGATTTACTGTAGTTACCATGAACCAGTGTTTGAAGACATGGTGGTGGACAGCCGCCTGTGGAATACTCTAGTTATGTAGTAGTCAACTTTATACACACCATCGCTCCATCACTTTGTGTGCTTCAGTGCTTCCCGCTGTTCTCCAGAGGCTGAGGCTATCAGCTGTAGGAGCTGCCAGTGACAGTTCCAGTGCAGACATGTGCACCTCGAATCATGTTTCCACCGGTTCTGGACCCTGGTTGGACATGGTATTTACAGCTCTCAAGTCATGAGGTTTTAATAGCCCAATCACCATTACAAACACCACTGTGGGCTATGCAGCCTGAGGGTACATCAAGTCCACCATAGCAAGATCATGTACTGGAGTAATGACACCACCTCCTTTGACGCTGCTTGGCCTCCTGAATCCATTGCCAAGATCCAGATTCACTAAGAACAGGTATTTCGCCTTGTTTGTCTCCCCCATCACAGGACTAATTTTTTTTCGAGCAGGATATAGACTACATTGTATGTTATCTCATAGGTGTCACAAAAGGTAATCACGACATTGGCATATTTGGCCTTGGAACGCTTTAAGCCTTGGTGCAGAAATAACGGTATGGGACTTCCAGGACAGTGGTGCCAAAATGGCCATTAAGGCCATCAAGTATAATGTATACACCCACGAGGGTCCTTCTGCATTTAGGCACCGGAGCCACACCCAAGGGATTTTGTTAGCATTGGTCGTCAGCTGCCTGACAAATGGATAAGGGCAAGAAAACCTTGTGTAGAACACATATTCTAATGCTTTATGCCTTGTACCAGGGTCATCATTATGGTAGTCAACCGAGAATAGCATATATGCTGTTGCCAAGGCTGGTGACTGCAGTACATGGTACATTACTCGCATTCTGAAATTGACCAGTATATTGAGCAGATGTAATAAAATAAAATAAAATTGTATTAAATATGGAACTACTAGTGGCATCAGGAAAATTTTGAAGTGCAGATATATTTGATCAAGTACTTATCAGTTTGGTATAATATGATAGAAGTATATATACATAGCATTATCATTTTGTAATCATAATATTGATGAATAGGCAATTACAGATAATGCTAGGGAGACTTTTTATAGCTGACCATTTGAATCTCTGTCAGATATAAGCTAGATAATTCTATGTTATTGTGACAAGAAAGTGATCAACCCTTGTCATGTATATCATTGATGATCATTGACAGCCCCAACAATAGCCAGAAGTGTATGAAAAACTTTGTAAACAGTACACACAACATATACTTGTAAGCACTATATAGATCTTTTTGTCTCCACAATGGGCTTTTATGTGGTGCCATATAGATCTGTTTTTTTTCTGCTTGTGACTGGCCGAAGGTGTGGGAAAAAAATCGTAAGCACTGCACACCAAGTATACATATGTGATGTAAAGTTGTTCACTTTCTCTACTTGGCCGAAGGTGTGGGAAGAAATTAGTAAGCACTACCATGTATGTTACATAGACTTGTTATTTTTTGTACTTCTAACTGGCCAGAGGTGTGGGAAGAAATTTGTAAGTATTGTATAGCACATGTTGTTTAAACTTGTACTTTTTGGTACTTGTAATTGGCCAGAGGTGTGGGAAGAAATGTGTAAGTATGTATAGCACATGTTATATAAGCTTGTTTTTTTTTTGTACTTGTAACTCACCAGAGGTGTGGGAAGAAATTTGTAAGAACTGTATAGCACCAGGTATATAAACCCACACTCTTTCTCTTTACTCTTTTCTTCACTCTTGTCCTTGAGTTCTATCTCAGGTCAAGAGTCACTCTAGTCTCTAGAGGTTATAACCAGGTAAGCTTATACTTGTGTGAATGCATTGTAAGTCTTTTCTTGCTTTTTATTTTGCTTTATTCTGGTTTTCATTAGATAGAATGGTAGTTTACAATGAAGTCACTAGTAAGTATGTTTATTGTTTGTATTTTCGCTTTTTTAGGGTTTTGATTAGTTAGAATGGTAGTTGACTTGGTTGGTAGTCTGCTATGAATTCAATGGTATTTGAATAATGATATGTCCATTTTGATTAAGAATTGGTAACATTTCATTTCACAGTGGAATTCTTTTTGTGTGCTTTTTCCC
>JBBPQL010000093.1:0-60746 GCA_038092515.1 Boletus subparvulus
GAGTGTTATGCTTGTTTCTCCTACCAGGGCGGCCAGAGTCGACCGATTTTCTGACCCATGCCGAACGCAAATTGGCAATAGAACGTATGAATAGAGGGACGAGTGGCGATATTGGAGCAATTGTGAACAAAAGTACACCTCTGGCATCTCTCCCAGGCGCCTTCAATCAACTGATCTATATTTCAGGACACGTCATCGCTGCATTTCTGGACTGGAGGGCAGGTTTTTCTTTATCATGTACCGAGTGCTGTTGCTGATCTCGGGTTTAGATATACGTCGCTGGTGTCATGTACTTTGGGTTAAACTGCGCACTCGGTTCTTTGTCTGCTTTTTTACCCACGATCATTGAGACGATGGGGCATTGTATGTTCGTCCCGGCATATCTCGGGGGAAAATATTGACGAATTGTACCATTCCCAGCGCCTGCATTATCGCAGCTCATGACTGTCCCTCCTTATGCAGTCGCTGCTCTGATCCTGTTGCTTGCGTCGTATACTTCTGACAGAATCCAGAGCCGCGGGCTCATGGTCGTTGCTGGATGCACGTTGGGGGGAATTGGTTACATGTCAGTTTCGACCCTACCCACTCCGGATCGCTTCTCACCCACCATGCAAACAGGATTCTCTTGGGTGTCGCCCAGGCACACGTTCATGTCCGGTATCTTGCCACTTTTTGCATCGCCGTAGGCACGTATGCCAGCCTTGGTCTCATTCTTGCATGGTGTAAGTACCCAATACTTGTCGTCATATCCCGATACCCCCTACCCTGTTCCATGCCCCATATGAAAGGAGAATATCACTTACCAACAACCCCGTTCTCTCTTTCCTCCTAGTCACGCATAACCTGGGATCGGAAACGAAGCGTGCAACGGGGGTGCCTCTCTTTAGCTCGATCGGGCAAACGGGGGGTATTTTGGGGGCACACTTGTACCCCCTGACCGAGGGTCCGGCTTATTCGTGCGTCGAGGCCACGTCCCCATCTACGTTATCGCGATCGTACTGACGAAGTGATCTGCTGCTACAGACGCGGGTTTGGAGGTAAGCCAACTTTCGCGCGCCCAAACGATGTTCACATTCATGCGTGACGCGCTTTCCTTTTCCTACCAGTCACCGGCGCCCTCATGTTCTTAGCTGCGTTCTGTGCCTTGATGCTCACTGCACGTCGTTCCTCTCTCTACAACGCGCTTCTCGATCCTGACGTCTCTACCCCACTGTCCCTTCTACTGATCAGATCTCGTACCGATGGGAGAACGCGCGTCGCAACGCTGAGTTTGGCGAACCCGATCGCGATGCGCCCGTGGACACGTCCGAGCTCGCTGACAAGGTACGTCCACGACAGCTGTTCCATTGCCTTTTCTCCTTGTTTTCTGACATCGAATTCTGAACTTGCGTTTGCTCGTGTGTGTAGGCGCCCGGATTCCGATATCTACCGTGAAACGAGGAAATGTCCATGAATGCAAGGCGCAAGGCGCGTGTTTGCCCGTGGAACATGCTGTCGGACGCCTATCTCTTTCGTCTATACCTCACTACTTTTGCCGCTCCCTCCCAAATGCTGTCACGACAAGCACGTAGCTACTACTGCCTCGTGATGTCGTATACTTCGCATGTACATTACCTGACCGCTGGGCCAAGTTGCCAAACGTCACGGACTTTCTCCACCAAACAGAACGATGAGCAGCGTCGGAAAAGCCATCACATTTCATCATCGTCATGAACCCGTAATCGCCTTCGAAAGAAGACAAGGGAGACACAAAGAGTCGTGGTTACTTTCGAGGGTCGTGAACGAGGTCATAAGCTGCAAGAGTGCGAAAATGGATCAAAAATGGGATAAAACGAGGGCCACCAAGTAAGGTGAGCCCCAAAGTAAGCGTCGCAAGACGTATGTCAGCGTTAATCCTAGTGGAAAGGCGATCGTAGCAATGTGAAGGGGCGCAAGTGCGGGATAGGGTGGGCGGGTACAGAGTAGAGTGAAATGGTACTTTCCACGGGAGGGGTAAGTTGGGCAGATATGCAAGAAGTGGGGGAAAGAGAGAGGGAAGACAATGGAGAGTAAAGAAGAGAGTAAACTAGAGAACGGTGTGTTATCAGACGCGTCGCCGAGTCATCCGTATGCCACGATGCCGCGATCGTTGGAGTGATCAGCAGGTAAGAGACGGGAATGGGGGCACACACGATACGTGTGCACCCAAGCGTGTTCCAGCGAGAAAGAAAAAAAGAATAGAAAATAGAAAAAGGAAACGACATCCGTTTGCGTTCACTTGCTACCTTGGGACGCCTGCAGAATCAATGCCTTCTCCTTCAGTACAGAAGGATAGCTATTCATGAGATGCGCGAGCGCCCGGAGATCATCCTGGTCCAACAATGTAATGGTCAGTTTGGGCTAGAATAGCAATGGTCAATGGTCCGTCCAGTTATGGCTCACGAGAGGGGCAGAGTGACTCACCGCGCCTTTGATGCCATACGACTTGATGGCTCGGAACCTGAGTCAAAACGGTGGCGAAAATGAGTGCCCACAGGTAGCATAGGGGGGAGGGGGAAGAGTACGCACAGTTTGTCACCGAGTTGCTGCTTTTGGGCCTGTACAGGTTTGTCGAGGAGTCCGTCGATAAACTCGTCGGTTGCCTTCACAACCAACGGATCAGCCTTGGGCAGTGGGAGGCCAGTCGCCGAAGTCGAGTTCGCGAGCCTGACGATCTCTGCAGCGGGCAAGCGCGCCAAAGAAGCGATCGTATGGGAACTGGAGCTCGGCGTCACAGGGACGGGTGACGACGCTGCAGACGGTCCACGTGACGACAGCGCAGGTGTTTGCGGCGAGTCCTCGAGTGGCGCCGCGGAAACCTTCTTGGCCTGGGGCGTGACAGGTACCGGTGCAGAAGACGGTTCAACCTTTGACTCTTCTTCTACATCAGAACTATCCAAGACCATCTTTGCGTCCGCAATCTTGACTCTGAGCACCTCGACGTTGAAAAGACACATCGCTCTCTCGCGCTTTGGCAAACTCATCAGCAATTCTACAAGTTCGCCCTGTCTGGATGATTCAATCTTGGCGACGGCAGCAGCCATACGATCCCTCTCGGAGGTGGGCGGAACGGAACCAGAAGGCGAGGAAGTACGCGGAGGCGTAGATAAGGATGCAGAGATGGAGATAGGAGTTGAAGGATGTTCCGGAGCAGAAGCTGTTGCAGCCAATTGGCTCGGATCCAACAGACGGGAGTCTTGAGAGTTTGCAGGTGATGGTGACTTGGCGGGAGACGGGGTTCCGGGGTTCAGGGCTGTGCACGCATTCGCAACTTGTTCCGCAAGCTTGGAAGGGTCCTGAATACCTGCCACCACTTCGCTCAGAGACAGGCTGACAAGAGACTCGACGACCGCATCGAGTTCATTCGCTGGGACACCCCCGCTCACTCTGATGCGTCTGCTCAGTTCACCCGTGAGCACCTCCTTCCTGACAACGGGTGAGAGCGCCGCAAGATCATCGTAGCGCATGGGGAGATTGAGGGTACCAGAGAGGGCAGCCTGGAGCGCGTGAGCCTGAATTGATGCAGGTGCGACGCATACTTACGTTATAATAGCTACCAGAACCTCTTCTACCCCTATCAGGCCGATCGACTCCGATGACAGGAGAACCGAGCACCGAGGAAGGGTGCCGGGGACTGGAGAAACAGCCATAACTCTCACCACCCTCACTTGCGGTCGGGCTTGTCGCACCACTGGCACTCCGTGGGTGGCCATTATGACCGAAACGCTGAGCCAACTTCTCCTGGCGTAATTGCTTCGGCTCGTGCAATCTGACGACGAGTTGTTTGGAACCAATAAGGGCACCGTTCATAGCATGCAATGCGGCGGCCGCTGCGAAAGGTGATCAGCAATCGGATGTTGTAATACGGTCTGATGCCAACCTTGATCGGGTGTTTGGTAGGAGACAAAGCCGAACCCGCGACTCTCCCCACTTTCATTGCGCATTACTCGTGCACTGAGAAACGATTACAAACGAGACATGCAACGACATGTGCAATTTACCTGACAATTTGTCCGAACTAGATATATCGATGGATAAGAAGCTAAACCCCAAGAAAATGAGTATTTACCTGACGGAAATGAGTAAAGAGTCCATTCGAATCAATATCCGAGTCCAAATTCTGTTTGAAGAAACCAAATATCATGAAGGTATGGTCAGGAGCGAGTGCATTCTGGAGTTACCTTGCAGAATAAATTGCATGGGTCTATAAGACCACTGTGACTATTTGAACCAGGTCCGCTCAGAGGTGCGAGTTGGACTTGTTGTCCTGGACCATGAATAAAAAGGGGGGCCCGGGGCGGAGTAGAAAATGGATGAGCGCGGGGAGGGGAATACTGTAGACATGGTATTAGTTAGCACAAAAACGAATAAAAATGTGTCACCTGTGTGGGGTAAGGATACACAGAACCAGACGGTACGAAAGTGGGAGCGTGAGCACTAAACTCAGTGGCACTGCCACTAGTCCTCCTGCCCTGGTATACTGTTACAGCGATATTTTGGCCTTCCACTTCGACGCAATGCATCGCCTCCTCGGCAATGCGTGCATCTTCTTCACGCCAAAACTCTACGACTCCGGTATCACTTCCAAATCCAGTCTGCGTGCGAACTGATGCGAGAGCGCCATAAGGTCGGAAGAGGTCATACAACTGGCTATCGGAGAAGCCAACCGGGAGATGCTTCACGAGACGCGGTAAGGCAGATGGAGGCGGAAGCGACGTGGGCGGTGATGTCGGGGGGTACGGTGAGAGGACGAGAGCTACGGGTGGCTGAAGGCCTTGGATGGGACGTGACTGCAAAGTGGCCAGGGCTTTTTCGGCTATGGAAGAAAGTGTTGGTGGCTATAGGGATATCACACGCAATAAATGATCACACCTTTCTCGAGGAACTTGAACTCGATTGTTCCAGAGAGGGGGCGGTTGGTTCCGTCACGTGGGATATTAGGTCTGAAGGGTGCACAAGACTGAAAAGCAATCGCGAGATTCTCATCCGTGACATAAGGAGGCAGATTTGAGATGTACAGTAAGGGGTCGTGAATATAAGGATGGGGCTGTGGGCCATCGCTTTCTTGCAACGGAGGAGAGGCATATCCAGAAGCCATCTTTGATTATCGGCAGCCGTTTTCTACCTGGATGTAACTGCAGATAATTAATGGGTTTGTGATCCCGGACAAGCCATAGAAAAAGTAGACGTACGCTTTGGCAAGCCAACAGCCTGTGCTGGACGTCAAGGTGCTGGTCAGCGCCTCGATGCAGTCGCACAAGAAAATTCGGGCGCGTGGAAACATTACGTCAGCAACCTGCTCACCGATCAATGAGAGCGGGACCATCCAAATGCAAGTGGTGGAACCCACAGTGGAGGGGGTACGACATTGAAGTTGTACAATGTAAGTGACGCTGGCATCGCGTACAAAGCGGCGAGCGATAACGCGTCCTTCGACCTTGTGGGAATACAACGGTCAAAAGCATCCCGTTAAACTGCGGGTTTCTCCTGCAAGCTCGCCGGGAGCCCGATCCCACAGGTAATTACTTCTGGGATGCGTGCCCTCTTGGGGGGTATCTGCTATGTAATTAGTCGTTTGGAACCAGATAACCTGACAGTACGCAGAAACACTTGGCTGCAAAACAAAACGTTGTGTGCCCGTCTCCGCATACTGGGACTAACCTCAGGTGCCGCAGACAAGCAACATTTGTGCTTCTGCATAATTTGTCCGGCGTGCTGGGTGCTCCCGTAGTTGAACATCCATGGAAAACCGCGGCCTTCCTCATCTCTATGCTGACCCGATGGAGCAATTCTTTGCCGGGATAAGTTTCATTGTCACCGGTACTCATATACACGGTTTTTGCGATTCAAATCGATCATTTTTGTGCGGCAGAGGTGCGCGAGATCCTTCGCACATCTGCGTTCCGTAACGAAACTTATGCGGACCATGGTCTGTTCCACGTGGCACAGATTATGACAACGACTTCACGTTCTGCCGGGTTCTGTGCTGCAATATAAATGAACTGCTTATGATTCATGGGACGGCACATAGAGGTTCACTGCGGTAATGAGTCCAACAAAGTTTCGACTCCATGCGGAGCCCATCCGCAAGTGAGGCCAGAACCGCCACGGTGCAAATGAACCAGTCCCTTTGGGTTTTCCAAATTCCACCCCAATCGTGGAATGTCCTAACATGGTATGGAACCACAGACGGTATGATAGGAGTTTACGATCGTAGGGTTTGCCATCAGCGAGTGTGCAAGCAGAACCATTCTTTGATCCAAGAAGATCATCCGATAGAGCTATTTAAAGGGCGCATTGGATTGGATGGTTATTTTTGTTGCAGACCCCATCCTCGGAGAACACGTGCGCCGATCTGTGGAAACTGATAAGAACGACACAGAGAGTCATCGCGTCCATCTCTCGGATCGATCCAGGGAAGTGCATACGATAAGTATAATTACAGGCATGCTACGTGGTCACTGATCGGACATACTGTTTCCCAGTCAGACGCCGTATCTCAGCCCATTGCGTAAATGTCAAATCCGCTCATCCGACGAGGTGTACTCCATGGAAACACTGATGAGGTACCTGACCGCACGCGGAACTTATTGTTTGAGATTTTGTTCTGTAGATCTCTCTCACCCTGCTTTGGTTGATTATGAAAAATGTGCGGAACATTTAGCCCATCAAGAGGCTGCAAGCCTGATGCCGATCGACTCGGGTTGTACTCACGCTTGTAGTCGTCCCATTTACCCCTGGCATGACAATTGGCCGAACTGAGTGCACACCGCCGGCTGCCATGGAGAGCAATTCTTCTTCATGCACATGAGCGCGACGGCCAGACACAACATTGTAAATCTCACCTCACAACTCAGTTCATCTCACCGGACGTCACGGGGCATCTTGATAGCCAACGGGACGAGTCCATCCATTGCGAGCCCTATTCCCTAATTTTGGGCAGAGGTGTCAGCCTCGGCTGCGCGACCTACTGGCGAGCTCTTGAATGATTCCATGGGATTTAAGCCGCGGTGAGTCGCCAGAACGGAACGAGTGGCGGCGACCCGAAGAGCCGAGATCAATGCGCTTAATGATCGCTATGAGCCAGTGTTTGAAGTGCCACTGGCATGCCATAGACGTGGTGGATGGCATCCCAGGATTATCCGTCGCAAGGGGTCATGTATGATTGGTTGGTTTCTGTTCCAAATTTGCACACATAGAATAGAACCTACAGTTTCACATTGTCGTCTTCTGTTGGCCGCCGTCCACCTTCCCTTAGCTTCAAAGCTTCACCAGCACCGCCCATCCATATCGACCAGTTCATATACATAGTTGGTCACCGAGAATTTTGATTAAAGTCAAACAACTGTTCGACGATATTTTTTTTGCCCTGGGTACTGTGAAACCGTTTCTCCACCATTATCCTGCAATTATGCTTGCTTTCACAAGGTTTCTCACAATTCAATCAAGCAATCTGCCCTGTCGCTCTGGCCGTTCGTTCAACAAGGCTCGGATGCTTTATTGGCCACAGGAATAGCGGTTGCTTCTCTTCGAAGTAAAATGGATGAGGTCGCGGTGGAGTGCATAGGAATGGAGAAGTGTTTGAATGTTTGAACGTTGAGGGTGCAACTTGAAGTGGATGCATTCACGCGGGTGGGGTTTCGGTCGGGTGCGTACGGTACACTGCCAGTGAGGGCGGATCACCCTGTCATGATTGCACGTAAACTTAGCCTGATATCATACGCGAGCATCTATTACCGTGCGAATGCCATGTTTCATGGATTGTGGTTTTCCATGGGCTCGCCATTGGTCATGGCGAGTGGCAATGGCTCTTCAAACACTGCTAGTATGCTGCTTACCCCCGCAGTATCGCACTGAAACGAGTCTCTGTTGTCGTGCCATGCTCCAGAACTTCGCCATGTCGTGTTTACAGGTAAATCACCATGAGAAGTGACCACAATTACGAAGCGGTAGTTACCTTGCAGCTCAGCGCATCCGGGAAGACCCAGCTTCTCAATCGAAGAAGATACGGAGATCCAAGGGTTGAACCATGCTATTCATAGCTTCCAGATTCAAGTTGCAGTGCCCGGCGCAAGTAAAAATAAGTTGAAACTTTGAAAGTGAGACACTTATACTGTGGCAGGCGGACGTCACGCGTCACGAGGCATCTTGCTGGCCAACTTGAACGGGACGATTCAATGATTGAATGATTGCGAGCCGTATTCCATAATTTTTGGCAGAGGTGTCAGCCTCGGCTGCGCGACCTACTCAGTGGCGATGGTGAGATCTGAGAGTCGTGAGACGTGAGAGAAACCACAGTATGAGAGAGCGGATACGAACCCCGCTTTTTGGCATAGTAGAGCAGTCTAGAAGACCTCTTTCCCAAACAAATTTCCGTTTTCTTGTTTGGGTGGCCAGCTTGCCGTGATGAAAAAATGCCCGTGACGGAGATTCAGATGCGTAATACCATCCAAGGTTCCGTAACGTTATCATGAGTCCCTTCAACGACCCTGCCTCCAACCGGTTCGTTTTCAATGCCAAGGCTATCCGAGTGTTACTGTATAAAAGGGACACGCTGGAAAGTAAACGTTCCCTTGTGTAAATTTTGTCTAACCCCCGCTCGCCCAGTGCTCTCAATAGGAATGATGCACTCGTGGTCTCTCCTTTCTTCATTGGTCATCATTGCTTCGGCCGTCGCCCAGTCTGACCCGTCTGCATCTTCTTCTGCGCCTGCGGCTACTCCCACTGTGCCCTATGCCAGTGATGATCCGAACTACTCGCTATGGACAGCGAACTCGATCGATGTCAACCCACAACCCGTTCGTGGGGGACTAGGGGCCGATCTCCTCGGCCCGCAGAACATCCCACTAGAGTTGGAAAACTCGGATACACTTGCCCCTCCAACGACGGATAATGGTGCCGTGTAAGTGGGATTCTTTGACCTCGACCTCACGTCGCTTACATGGATCATCGTCATGTAGTGATAACTTCAAGTGGCCATTCGCTCTCAGTCACAACCGCATGCAATCGGGTGGTTGGGCTCGTAACCAAAATGGTTCGTACCCGCATCAGGTGTATTTTGGCGGAGGCACTTAATGATTCTAGTCAACCACATGCCCGTCGCCACCGCTATCGCTGGGGTAAACATGCGTCTAGAGGCTGGCGCTATCCGGTGAGTATTTGTCAAACAACCGTGACATTGGGTGCTCATACACATGCAGTGAATTGCATTGGCACACAGACGGTGAATGGGCTTATGTGCTCTCGGGTTATCTGCGAGTCAGCTGCCTCACTCCCCAAGGACAAATATATCTCCAGGATGTGGTATGTCATGATGCTGTGTTGCATTTTCAACCATCCTGACGATCCCACAGGGGCCCGGAGATTTGTGGTACTTCCCTCCTGGGTTCCCCCATAGTCTTCAGGCCAAGAACACTACCGCCGATGGTGCAGAATTCCTCCTGGTCTTTGATAGCGGTTCCTTCAGTGAAGACTCTACTTTCTTGCTTACCGTAAGTGTCATTTTCTTCTCCATTATGCTTTAAATTAACTGTTGTACAGGATTGGTTGGCGCATGTTCCGAAGGAAGTTATTGCCAAGAATTTCCAGGTCGATATGTCGGCGTTCGATCACATCCCAAGCAAGGAGTTATACATCTTCCCTGGTATGTCATCATACGACGACCCTGTAAACTCTTCTGACCCCTTCGGTGTTTTCTTAGGTGTTCCACCTCCCGATGATGTGTACAGCGACATGGTTATCCCAAATGACACCCCATTGAACTACACATTCCCCATGTCCAAGATGAACGCCACCAGCGCACCTGGAGGCTCATACAAAGTCGTCGACACCCAGTTGTTCCCTGCATCTGCGACAATCTGCGTGGCAGAGGTCACCGTCGAAGTTGGCGGCATGCGGTATGTATATTTCTGATTTATATCCGAAGACCTCGCTTACCAGTTCCGGTGCAGGGAACTCCATGTAAGTGACATCCGTACCATTCCTCGAGTCAATGAGCCCAATTACTTGTACAGTGGCACCCAACGCAACCAGAATGGACCTATTTCATGTAAGACTGTCACTCTTGGTGGCTTTCTAGTCTGACTTTCCGCACAGTTCCGGCACCGCTCGCATCACAGTTTATGCTTCGTCATCCAACGCACAGACATTCGACTTCCAGGTAAGAGTTACCAATATCAGCAGGAACGATTTACGAAGGGTGATGATTCAGGGCGGTGATATCGCATACATCCCGCCTTCATATGGTTAGTCCCCTTTCCAATTCTGTCTGTCAATCGAATCAACGGATATGTTATCGCAGGTCACTACATCGAGAACACTGGCAACTCGACCTTGCACTTCCTCGAAATCTTCCGCTCAGGTATGCTCGTTCACCTCTGTACCCATCTGGTTCCCTCATCGCGTCCGTTTCAGGCCAGTTCGAGGATATCTCGCTGAACCAGTGGCTCGCATTGGTGCCACATGAGCTTGTAAAAGCACACCTCGATCTGGACGATGCCACCATCGCCAAATTCTCCAGAGTGAAACAAGAGGTCGTGGGTCCCGCTCAGGCAGTCGCTTGATCAAGGGCCGTCTGAATCGCTTCCATCAAATTATTCGGCCCTCAGTAAACGAGTTATCGTATCTCAATCGTACCTGTACCTTTTTTTTTCTCTTGTGACGAATACCAACGTCGGCGGGATAACGCGAGCGCACCAGTTCGCAATATGGACTCTTTCACCTGTGGTTAGTTCAGGTTCAATCATTATCAGGATTATGCCTGTGTATATGTAACTGTGCTGCAATCGAATTCCAAATCTAATTGCGATAGAGTTGTGCCGCGTGGCGTTGGCATAACCTGGTCGTAACGCGCATCCGCAAAATTACCCGAGGAAAGAAGAGGGTATAGTGCCACTCTATTTGGCAGGGACTTCAGGGAGTAACATAATACGCTTATATGCCATGAGATGCTGAAGAATTCTTGAACTGCGGCCTGGTCCCTGCGATGAGGTGCGTGTGTTTTGGACCAGGCCTGGATGAGTCGACCGAGCTGAACAGTGGCGCGGCGCGGCGCGATCAGTGTGTGTTAGTATTGGAATCTTCACCGCAGTCACAAGGTTGTGCCGCACTCTCCACTCTCCACAGAGCAGCGGCTGAGATGAACGGCAGTCAAACGGCACCATCGAAACTGGGCGGCTCAGCCCTGCATTGTACACTTATGAGCCATCTAAGCGAACTAAATGGCCCGCCCGGTCCGGGTATCTTGCAGCACGACAGGCACTTCCAAATGGAGAGCAGTCAGTCTAAGCATGGCAGGGCCCCGCGAGTAGTTCGAGTCTGCCAGTGGTACGCTCCGCTTCGATAGTACTATCTTAGCTTCTGAACCACCGGCAGAACGTGTAACGGTCGTTCCTGAAAGGAGGCAGCACGCCGCCGCCGCCGCATCTGACGCACGAAGTCGCATGAGGCGATACCGTTGGTTTAAATGGAGTCCAGACGAATGACGACAAGGAATGCATCATGCCGTTGTGCATTCCACCGTCACGTACGCATATCAGAATCGGGCACAAACGACAGCACTCAGACGACAAGTCTTGGTACTCAAATGGGCCTGCGCCGCACGTGACATGGATCAATGAACCATGGCATATCCGGATCGTGCGTACATGTGGCGTTTCAAGGTTCCGGAAATGAGCTGGGGCGGAGACGTTCCATAGTTTAATTATCGGGCGTAAAGTGTGTGCCATGTGCAGTATGTATGCATTGAGGAAGAAAGGGAGGCCTAAACTTTGACTAGTGAGCGGCGATGAGTCGTAGCCGATGACGGTCGGGGCTAATACGTGTCGCGGTGTGGTGCTCAAGGGAAGCCACGAGGCCCATCTCGAGGTGCTACTACACTAAATGGAGCCAAGGCTTGAAGAGGGACCTGCCAGTATGTAAGATTCGACGTACCGCGGAAAGCTGATGGGCCAACCGGCGTAGTGTGATATCCAACTTTGGTGATCACGACATTTTTTTTCTTTGGCCCATCGCGTCGGTCTATGGGCACGAGGGTTATTAAATTTTGTTAGAACGTGTGCAATCATGGTATGCATATCGCACTTGGCGCCGAGCGGGGGTGTCGGCCCAGGACTTTTGGCAGATTCTATTCAGGCCGGTAGTAGGACTAGAGCTTTCTCGATCCCCACGCCCCCACGAGCACTACGCTTTCCTATTTTGGATGACGAATGGGAATGACGACCAGCCTTGTGGATGGAGATCTCCTACAAAGGATTTGACTACATGTGGAACGCACGAGGTGGAGGAAGATCAGTATCCACGTTACCGTCAGGTTCTTTCGGGAGATTAGAAGACCACAACCCCAGTGGGGGTAGATGGGAAGACTATTCATGCGGAGATTCGTGCATTTGAGGATAAACGGATCGCGGAAATGTTGGGGTCCCCAGGTGCAAGGGGAGGATTCTTCTGCAACTACACCGGAAGGTCAGGGTGATAATCGACGGATGAGCACAGAGCACTAGAATGGAAAGGCAAGAACCCCCACATTTGGTATACACGGCCGCCCAAGGGCGATAAGCCTTTCCTAGTCCTCCGCAGAGCGCGGGCGTCTGCTTCGTAGAGGCCATTGGTTAGAGAGGGCGGCGGGTAAAGGGAATTTATGCGATGGTGAACTGCTCAGATTGATTTCTAACGCGATTTATAGTCGCAGATTAGCGACCAAGTCCACTGCGTCGATAGACAAGCCTTGTAATGAGATTTGCAAGGTAGGCCCTCCAAAGTCGTGCCAGGGGCGCTGCCAATCTGGTGCCAGTTACGCAGCACCGATCGTACCATCACCGGAGGACCGGTCATTCTGGTCAAATTCTGGTGATAAAAATTGAAAAGAATAGCTGAAGGTTGAACGATATTGCATCACCATCGAATCCGGCACCACGTACAGCATTGCTCGCTGTTTTTGCGTACGCGACGATGATCTCGGCCTTGGTCAATGGACGAGGTGGCCTTGGCGAGCTGGACATCGTGACGGACGATGCGGATACTACGGTGAAGGCGGATCCTGCTTCTCGAGGAACTCTGGATCGGCGGCGCGACCAAGTGCCCAGAGCCGGAGGAAGATGTACGATCCTTTGGCATGAACGGCGTCCGTGACTTTATACGATCACAAGCACACCATGAAACAGGTTTAGGATAGACTGGCAATGACAGAAGAAAAACATGCATACCGACTTCCAACCTTGGATTTGTGCGTCGGTGTAGATGCCTGGGACGAGGCCGTATCCTCCTGCATCATGGGAGATTAAGGTAGCTTCTGAAATAAGCAGGCTCCCTGGTGCAGAACCCCGTTGAGAATAATAGGATGCTTGCTGAGGCCCGGAGATATGGGAAGCATATGCTCGGAATCGAGTCATGGGGGCAAGAACAATGCGGTGTTAAAGTATTATCAGGCCAACTTTGATGGGTTTGAAGAGCGCGGACGTCTGCACGGCCATGGCCGGTGATAACGGTAGGTAGATAGGTTGATTTGCGTGTCGACACCGTTTATAGTTGCGGAATCCGGGAGATCAGTATCAGTAACAGGATCCTAACTTAGCGTTGAAACGTTGACAGACAAGTCTCTGAACGAGATTTGTAAGGCGACTTCGTGAGGCTCTGTCTGATGTCAACTTGAAGCTGCGCAGTATCCGCCGATGGTTCTGAGTGTTCCGATTCAAATCTGTTGGATAATGTCAAAGTGAGACGAATACGGGAACAATACAAGTGTTAAAATTGATAAATGCGATGGGCCTGGTAATCGGCAAGTTCACTGAGTTGACAGCTCCTCGTCCAACTTGCTCACATTATGATTCACAGCCTCGTCAGTGGGGGGTGTTGGAGATCTCCACGGAAGATTTGACTACATAGGGAACGCACCAGGTGGGGGGAAGCATAGTATTAGCGTTCTTTCGGGAGATCGGAAGACAGGTGCGGGTAGGAAGATCATTCTTATGCCGAGATGCTATATATTGGTAGGCCGCCGTACCAGGTGACAGTCGGTCTATAGGTGTAGGTAGGTACTCTGGTCTAGTAGTAGTAGTTTGAGTTTACCCCTGAGTAACCCAAATTGCCGATACAGGTAGGAGTATCCCACGCTATCCAGTAGGTCGCAGCAAGCTGGACGACTCACGGAACGGTCAACAAACAGCTTTTATGAAGCCCTCGGATACTATCCTCACCGGTCAACCGAAGGGGGGTATGAATGAAGCATACGGGTCACTAAGCGTGTTTGCATTCGACGTGGATGAAATTCCGGCGTGGATCTGCGGGGATGGGTTCACAGATTGCTTGGGTAGTATTCGCACTCCTTTATCTCACCACCTTCAGCTGGAATAAACTTCTAGTCAGTGCCGAGTCTCACGCAGTCCAAGAATCGCACAACAGATATCGAAATCAAGCAAAAATAGGCCCTGCAAAGGCGCATTTGAGGATAAACAAATAATGAGGATTTTGGGGGTTTGCACTTTGCAGTACCATACTAGAGATACAATCCACGCCATCACCACAAACAAATCTGTTCTATTCACCGTCTCATCTAAAGGGGTATCGCCTCAGAGATTTCCGACTATCCCTTTACTGCCGTCCGCAAACGGCCAATCGCTGTAGCCAAGAGGTGTCAAGTTCCCCGACAGGTAGTACTTTGATCGGTCTGTAGGCGTAAGGGGTATGTTCTTCTGTAGTCGCACCGGGAGATCAGGCTAGTAATAAAATCGACGGATGAGCACAAAGCACTAGAATGGGAAGGCAGGAACCCTCACGTTTGGTATATATAATCGCCCGAAGGCGATGAGCCCTCCCTTGTCCTCTGCAGTGCGCAATGCTGTGTCTCGGGTATATCCACCAGCTGATATAAATATCCTGTCTTCACCACCTTCACCACCATTCCATATTTCTCGCAAAAAGTCATTGTTCTCATCTGCGTTTGGGGTTACGTCCATGTTACCTGACACGCGAGGCTCGGTCACATGCAGATATGCCATCCTTGGGTGCTTGTCACGTAGAGCGGCAACGAGGTATCCAAATGTTGGTCGAGGGTCCGACATCTTCATGTCTGGAAAACATGGAAATGAGCGCGACAACGAGCAGATCAGCGAAAGATAGTCACCTTGGAAACTGCTCCAGGGACTGATGCGAATACCGACTCGGTCTTCGCCGACAGCATCCACGACGGCGTCAACGACCTCCCTTGTGAATCTCGTGCGGCCTTCTTCGTCTCCACCCCATCTGTCCGTGCGCTTGTTGGACATTGTTTGAAGGAACTGATCCAAGAGGTAACCGTTTGCGTTGTGTATCTCCACCCCATCGAATCCGGCACCATGTACAGCTTTGCTTGCCCCCCTTGCGTACGCAGCGATGTAATCGTTAATCTCGGCCTCTGTCAATGGACGAGGTGGCTTCGAGCGGCCGGTCATCGTGACGGACGATGCCGATACGTACGGTGAAGGCGGATCCTGCTTCTCGAGGAACTCTGGATCGGCGGCGCGACCAAGTGCCCAAAGCTGGAGGAAGATATACGATCCTTTGGCATGAACGGCGTCCGTGACCTGATGCGATCGCAAGCACACCATGAGACAGGTTTAGGATAGACCGGCAATGACAGAAGAAAAACATGCATACCGTCTTCCAACCTTGGATTTGTGCGTCGGTGTAGATGCCTGGGACATGGCCATATCCTCCTGCATCATGGGACATGAAGGTGGCTTCTGTGATAAGCAGGCTCCCTGGTGCGGAACCGCGTTGAGAATAGTAGGATGCTTGCTGAGGCCCAGGGACATGGGAAGCATATGCTCGGTAACGGGTCAAGGGGGCAAGAACAACGCGGTGCTGAAGTGTTATCCGGCCGACCTTGATAGGCTTGAAGAGTGCGGGCGTCTGCTGCGTAAAAGTCATTGGTTTGATAGGGCGGTTGGGTGGAGGGGCTTTGTGCGATAGTGAACTCCTTCATTCTCATGCCGACACAATTTATAGTCGCGGAATCCGTGAGATCATTAACAGGTCCTGGTGGATGAGTAAACTTGAATGTCCGAAGAATACGGGAACAATAATTGCATCAGATACTTGTAATCGACAACTTGAAGTTCCCACATTAGATCAGTAACAGGATCTGATCACGAGCGTTGAAACATTGACAGACAACGAAATTTGTAAGGCGAATTCGGCCAGCTTCAAGAACCCGCGCGTTGGTCATCCCGAGATTTTGACTGATCTCCTGGATAATGTCAGATAAAGAACTTTACGGGAACAGTTATCGCGTCAGATCCTTGGTACGTAATCGACAAGTTCCACAACCTGCGCAGTGCGCACTGAGCTGATAGTATGTAGCAGACGATACCGCCGGATCTCCATGATGCTCGCGCTGTGATCATTTTTTTCAGAGTCTCGTGGTACAGAAGAATCGGCCTACGTTCTCCGAGCAGATGGACTCACCGCCTCACCGTGATCTTCGATTCGAGGCGTAGTCTCGCCCGTGGTTGATAGAAAGATTTTTCCCGGTCCAGGTTTACAAAGTAAGAATGCGTGGGAAGTGGGCCAAAATTCAACGCACCTAGTGAGAGGGTTCACACTCTTGATAACACACCACATGTACAACCACACTACTACGCACCCCACCCACGTCGAGCTCTATCGTAAACGGAACGATATAGGTCATTTTGTGCGTTTCCCAGGACGTTGAGAGTGATGTGGACGTTGCAATGGGCCTCATCAGTTCATGCAGACTTAGTGATGTGTTCGACTTCGTGGGTGTTCGTTGCGAGCCCCTGCCGACAGTGTGCTTGTGGCCGGCAGGTCCTTGTGTGCTTGTTCGCTTTATTTCCCTGACGGATTTGGTTCAGTCATTTCCATATCTCACTGTTGCCGCGTTGACGGGCATTGCATCGATTCATCAGGTTGCTTTCAGTCGCCGCTGGACGAAAAATCAACTTGTGGATGAACTGTGTCATCATCACTGTTCGGTTTCTTGCCTTGTGTTCGTTTTCGAGCAGCGTCGGAGCAGTAGAAGGATCAGTTGCCATAGGCACGTGATGGTTCCTCGCATGTTCTTCAAACACAATATTGTATCGTGCTGGATTGGTGCCAGATGATGATGGGGAACCCTCTCTTCTCGTGAACGTGCTGTTGCCATTGTTATTGTTGATGTATACGCTGACGTCCGAAGGCACTGACTTTTTGATGGGTGCCCATTCGGTAGCCTGCGTGAGTACAGGATAAGATTCGACTATGCACACACATCGTTGCACCACATTTTCAGGTTGTTCGTCTGTCGTGCCATTCACGCGCGTGCTTTCTCGGCTGACGATTAGGGAGGGACCGCCACGATCGGCGGATGCAGTTTCCCGCAGCTCACG
Source organism: Boletus subparvulus (assembly GCA_038092515.1). Classification (NCBI taxonomy): domain Eukaryota; kingdom Fungi; phylum Basidiomycota; class Agaricomycetes; order Boletales; family Boletaceae; genus Boletus; species Boletus subparvulus. The sequence goes on from JBBPQL010000093.1 coordinate 17,379, forward strand.
AGCAATTCTCTGCGATTTGCCATTGTTGAGATGGCTTAGATAATTGAGTTAAGCGAGATAAGATAATATGAGCGATGTCGAACGAGCGCAGACGAGATGGTTAAGGGACGAAACCAAGAAGTTAAGATTAGGCCCCTAAGCTACTGCTAGTCTTAAATACTAGTCTACTGAATTGGTTGTTAATCTATTCAGTTTACAATCATATGCAACTGATGATTGAATACGGCTTGCTCGGCCGGTTGTGGCTTGTATATTTAGCTAATATATATAGCTTATTCAGCAACAGCCATCATATGACTCGGAGAGTGGCAGGACCGGATGTCTGATGCTGAGCAGATGTGGAAGCCATGTGCGGTTTGCGCTCAACGATTTAAATGTGCTGACCTTCAGGTCGTTGCTTCGCAGTCTCTCGACCTCACTTTACTCAGAAACCTGTTATTGCCTCCTGAGGTGCTTCCGCTTTCATATGGTCTGCATGCTTACGACGGAGCGATCTTATTGTATCATACAGCACACGACTGCATAGAATGACTTGCACACCTACTTCGGGTCCAGGAGGGCCATGCTATTTTTTGATGTGATGTATGTACTCTGAATGATACCGAGCCTCGCTGATCCATGGCACCCCGTACACGCCGGCAGTCCATTCAAGTCCATTTATGTGGATTGTGATGAGGCGCAACACTCGTAGCACGAGAATGGGAGCAGATACTTCGAAAAAACCGACTTGACATTCCATCATGAGTACATACAGAGCTAGTGGAAAAAACTTTCGATGAGTATGCTGTGTGAGTTGGATGTAGCGGGACAAGCAAAATGCTCGCCAGTAAGCAACTCGGGGGATTGGGGCGATAAGTGCTGTAGCAGCACACACTGCCATGCAAGTTCCCAAACCTGCATTGCACACGGGGCGCCGCAAAGATGGTCACCAAAAAGTGAAACCTGCAGTAGCGTAACATGAACTGCAAGCACGTTGCAGCCCAGACTCCAAACCAGTCTGCGTTGGTGACAGCTTCATGGTTCTTACTTAGCCCAACACGACCACACACAATTTATCCGACGTTTTACCGAAACTTGGCCCCAACACACCAAACTTACCCTCCCTGAGTCACCACGTCCCACAGCATTCCTATGCACACCAGGCCTTTTTCAAACTGCAGCACCAAGCACCCCTGCCTCCATCACAGCCTGTCCGATCCACCTCCCAGCAGCCACAGATGCACCAGAGGTCCAATTCTGTTCAACCATCTCCGCACCTCCTGGAATTCCTCTCCACCCGGCAAAGTGGGACACCATCCCTCACTGCCCCTCTTTCAACCATCCAGGCACTCACGACTACCCTGAAAACCGTGCAGCAGCCCTAACTATGACCCTGCTCTAAAAATCAACTGGGCCCACGACGTTCTCATACTCGCCGACCGCGCTGAGCAGAACACCTCAGACAGAACCCACCCGTCAGACCCGCCACCATACAGGATCTCCAACTGTTGCGTCTCATCCAGATCGCGGTCCCGCTTATCGTTCAAATCACGTCTGCCCAACACCCCACCCCAGTCCCCATCTTTGCTGTGGAGGCGATCTACCTTCGCGCCACAGTTTCTGCGTCCGGCCGCAGGCGCGTACCCGGATCACGTCCAACACAACCCCCGCGTCGCCTTCCGCGACAAGTCACGCGAGCAGGGTATGCGCAGACTTGGTTCCACCTTGGCTGTGATTACAAAAGTTTCAACGATTCGATGCATGCCCTCGACTGCTTTGTGTGAACGTCGTATCAACGAGAGCTGTGTTTATGTATGTTCTTTTCGTTTCCACACATATAATAGTACATGGGGATGACCTTCCTCTGTAGCCAGTGATCGTACTTCCCTTGATTCAACGTGCTGCGACGTCTACTTCAGTATAGGTCCCTCAGCCCGCGTACGTATGCGGTCTCGTTCTCCTCGGCGAGTCCTCCTACGTGACGGTTCCCCCACAATTCTTTGCGCGCTGCTCAGTCCGCCGCACTCTTCGGTCCGACAAGAAGCGCGTCTCCATTTAGAGCATGCCGCATTCCCCCATTTCGCGCCTGCGCAGTATAAGCTCGGACATGCGTACGAGTTTGCGTTGCCACCCTTCCCGTTCGACGCCATTTGAGCGTCCAATATTACTCGCTCACCAGTCAATAAGGGGAAGTCGCGGCCGACATGGCGCTCAGCAAGTGGTTCTTGTGTGGGGCCGAGGGGGCGTTTGACAAGGACGAGAACCTCGCGTTTACATTTGCCGAAAAAGCTGATCCAACAGGGTTGTTGAGTGGCGAGTTTTTGCGATGGGGTATTACAAGGAAGTCGGGGTCGGTGGTTCCAAGGAGATTGATGCAGCTCGGATGTGGTACCAGCTGGTAAGTCTAGCCCAGGCGACCGGGACGAAACGTATGGATGGCTGATCATGATCCCAAATACTCACGCTATATATGGGCTTCCGATCATGGAAACACGGATGCGGTCGAGCGTTTGGCGGCGTCGTCCCAGCCGTCTCCGCAATCGCTCTCGAGGCAAGAGCACGACACAATCACGGAATCGAAACTAGTGCGTAAGCGCACGCAGGCGAAACAGCGCTCGGAACGCGAGAGCGGTGGGGTGCCGAAACCCTCGCTCGAGGATGGCCGACAGGTGGTTGACGTTATCCGGAAGAACTCGACAGCGCGGCACCGCGCACACGGCTCGGGTGCTGGGGTTAGTGTTGGGGGTGGGACGACGCCGGTCCTCCCGCCCGTCATTGAACAACCGCCACCGCCGGCTGTGCATGCGATGAGTATGCATCTACCGTCCCCTGCACCAAGCTTCACCACCGCAGGGATTTCCCAATCAACATCGGTACACGCTGGTCGACCCCGGTGCCAACTCGGTTCGCCCCCGCCTTCGAGGACGAACTCGCCGAGCTACGCACGGCCGGCCGGTCGACCGACTGGTCAGCGTCTAGACATGGAAGGGATTGGGGTGTTGCAGGTGAACTCAAGTTGAGGTTGAGGCGAGAACCAGAAAAGCACAGGCTGCATTGGTATATACAGTACATCGTGTCAGGTAAAACAAACAAACACAACAGTCTATGTCAAGAAATCCAGCTAGAAACAGTGACTATACAGGTAGCAACCACGAATGAAGCTATTTCCAACAGGAAACCCAAGACTCCCCATACAAGAAATTACTATAGTCGGGTTTGTAAGGTTGATGTTCTGAAATGACCAAAGAATGAAAGGGAAGGTAAAAGGCATGCCTAGCCCAAGGAGGGATCCACCAAAAGCAAGCACCATTGAAGAGCTCAATCCAGCCATCTTCTTGTTGATACATTTCTTGTTCTCTGAAGGAAGCAGGTCCTTGCAGACTTGGAGTCCACACTTTGACAGGAAGATCAGTTTTGTAACCCTGGAATGGACCTGCTATAGTACACTGACCAGTGTCTAGATTCCAAACCCTAATGGTATTGTCATATGAGCCAGAGACAATAGAGCTGCCATCAGGTGAACAGGCAATAGAGCTGACTCCACTTGTGTGACCCTGGAATGGACCTGCTATACACTGACCAGTGGTTGGATCCCAAACTCTAATGGTCTTGTCCTGTGAGCCAGAGACAATATGTTTGCCATCAGGTGAATAGACAACAGAGGTGACTGGGAATGTGTGACCCTGGAATGGACCTGCTATACATTGACCAGTGGTTGCATTCCAAACCCTAATGGTCTTGTCCTTTGAGCCAGAGACAATATGACTGCCATTGGGTGAATAGGCAACAGACTTGACTGCCCATGTGTGACCCTGGAATGTTGCTGTAGGCTGACCAGTGGTTGGATTCCAAACCCTAATGGTATTGTCATATGAGCCAGAGACAATATGACTGCCATCAGGTGAATAGGCAACAGAGGTGACTCTATCTGTGTGACCCTGGAATGGACCTGCTACACACTGGCCAGTGGTTGGATTCCAAACTCTAATGGTCTTGTCTGAAGAGCCAGAGACAATATGACTTCCATCAGGTGAATAGGCAACAGACCTGACTTCATTTGTGTGACCCTGGAATGGACCTGCTATACATTGACCAGTGATTGGATTCCAAACCCTAATGGTCTTGTCCCCAGAGCCAGAGGCAATTTGACTTCCATCAGGTGAACAAGCAAAACAGCTAACTCCACTTGTGTGACCCTGGAATGGACCTGCTATACACTGACCAGTGGCTGAATTCCAAAGCCTAATGGTCTTGTCCAAGGAGCCAGAGACAATATAACTGCCATCAGGTGAATAGGCAATGGAGTTGACTTCATCTGTATGAGCCTGGAATGAACCTGCTATACACTGCCCATTGGTTGGATTCCAAACCCTGATGGTGCTGTCTCCAGAGCCAGAGACAATATGACTGCCATCAGGTGAATAGGCAACAGACTGGACTGCATTTGTGTGACTCTGGAATGGACCTGCTACACATTGACCAGTGGTTGGATTCCAAATTCTAATGGAGTTGTCCCAAGAGCCAGAGACAATATGATTGCCATCAGGAGAATAGGCAACAGAGTTGACATAATGTGTATGGCCCTGGAATTGACCTGCCATACATTGACCAGTGGCTGGATTCCAAATCCGAATGGTCTTGTCTAAAGAGCCAGAGACAATATGGCTGCCATCAGGTGAATAGATAACAGAGGTGACTCCTTTTGTGTGACCCTGGAATGGATCTGCTAAACACTGGCCAGTGGATGGATTCCATACCCTGATGGTGTTGTCCCAAGAGCCAGAGATGATTTGACTGCCATCAGGTGAATAGGCAACAGAAGTGACAAAATCTGTGTGACCCTTGCATGGACCTGCTACACACTGGCCAGTGGTTGGATTCCAAACCCTGATGGTCTTGTCCCTTGAGCCAGAGACAATTTGACTGCCATCAGGGGAATAGGCAACAGAGTTGACAAAATCTGTGTGACCTTGGAATGGGCCTGCTATACACTGACCAGTGGTTGAATTCCAAACCCTAATGGTCTTGTCCCAAGAGCCAGAGACAATATGACTGCCATCAGGTGAATAGGCAACAGAGGTGACTTTATCTGTGTGACCCTGGAATGGACCAGCTACACACTGACCAGTGGTTGGATCCCAAACCCTAATGGTCTTGTCCCAAGAGCCAGAGACAATGTGACTGCCATCAGGAGAATAGGCAACAGAGGTAACATGACTTGTATGCCCCTGCAAACTAAGAATGTCTGCTGGCCAGCTTAGTGGATGTCCCAAGGACACTGAGGTAGAATCTTGAAGGTGATTGAGGAATAGTTGCCTGAGTGGTGAGCTGGAGGGTGTCTGGGGCATGGCTGACAGATAGATGTGGGGTGTAGACTCCCTCATTACAGGAGCAAACACCTGAATGAATTGGGATGCCTCTGATGCCAGAGTAGAAATCTCATGGCCCTGGTAACATCATCATTAATATTCATCATTGATCATCACAGTAATCCCACCTTGGTCCATTTTTTCAGGATAGTGCAGGTCTCAATGGCAGCCAGGATATATGATACAGGAGAGGAGAGGGAGAGAAGACTGATGGCTTCAAGCCAGAAGGGAAAGAAGTTCTTGAAGAATGGTGTGATCTCATCTAACAACTCAGGGGGGCACTTTGCATGCTGCATGTGGCCCATCCAATATTGGCACGAGTATGCGAGGTGGGGGGGAATGGCCTTGGTCACCCGACTCGTCAGGTCGGAGACTTCACTGTTGCGGAGTCGAGAATCCTTGAGGTCACAGATGTTGAACTTGAGCATCTTCCGCATGCATGCAAGCAATGCATGGCCAAGAAAGCAATGGTGTCGTGGTAGGATGTCGAGATGAAAGATTGAACTGCGATCCTTATCCAGCAAAAAGTCACGGAATGATGTATGGAGGGGGCGGATCGGCTTCTCTTCATCCAGTACTCCGTCTAGTAATGATCCCAGGGGTTTGATGATTATTCGGACCCTCAGGTCTTTACTGAAGAGAGCGGAAAGGGAAGTCAGAGATAGCGGATCCTTGAGCGCCAGCACGATGGCCATCACTTCCCGAAACCGGTCTCGAGCTTCAGCCACGGTGAAGAGACGAGCCAGTATGGTTTGATACAGGCTGTCTAGTGGGTGGACGCCAGAATGGTTGTCGGTTCGCAGGAGCATCTGAAGCCGCTCAGATGGATCGAGTCCATCAGTATCATGCCCTCTGATGAATTTGCATGCAGTGGACGCCCACTGAAAAAGACGTTGGGACTGCCGAACAAGAAGGTTACACCACTCCTGATTTGGCCAAGAAGAATCGAGGTCGGGGTACCGACGGAGGGAGTGACGGATAAACTTGCCAATGTCCTCATCGATTGTGGCCTGTGGGACATCCCCTAGATGTATACGAACGATTTGCGGACCAGCCGGGAGCGCATCCAGGATGTCTGTTTCAGGCCGAGCTGTAATGAGGAACCGAAGGTTGGCTGGAAGTTTACGTTCAGCGAATCGCTGTGAGAGGACATCTAGAAGTTGTTGGCGATCTCCTTTTTCGCCACTCTCATCGACGGCATCCACCACGACGATCAAGGGCCCGATGAAGTCGATGTTCTCGCTTGGCCCAATGATAAGCTGCTCGACTTGCTCTGAAGGGGATACCGACGTGCGTAGCGCTCGATTGTCCTTCACGATCCTCCAAAGTGCGGACTTGAATTGCGCATCGTGGTCGGAGAGATCGCGCGAGATAGTGCTGAATACATTTTGTGGGTTGCGTTTCGCGATGTCACTACGAATGAAGCAGTATGACGAGCCCAGCCTCTTTTGTCTATCGTACAGTCGAGCGATGGAGTGGGCGACGGCGGACTTGCCCGAACCTGCCACAGCGGTAAGGAGGCATACTCGAGGCGCATCCTCCGCGGGATCGTTCAGGATGTCGCAAATCTCTCGGATGATACCCTCGCGGGTCCCCGGAAGGCACCCCTTTTCCTGCACGTATCTAGCGCCAGCAGCATAGGGCATGTCGTTCAGGTCAATGGATTCCACTATATCCCACATCCGTAAGCATCCCGACGCAACCTCAACAAGTGCAACCTACCAATATTCTGCACGACATTCATCATACGAAAGACGGAGACACCAGATTGCAGTGTAACTCCTTCCAAGAATGCGGTTTTCAGCTCTCGGAGCTTATTCTCATAAGCCGTAATCCTTCCATCGATATCAGTGAGCGTATATTTCGCCGTCCGAATCCCTGGATATGAAGATCAGTGATGGGGATTGTAAAGCGAACGACGACCAACAAAAGTTGTTTTGCTTGGCGTATTCAGCAATGAAGTAACCACACTCCGTCACCTGCTGGATCAGAAGCTTGATGGGCTCTTTGTGCGCCTCGACGGCCTTCAAGGGTTCGGTATCCTCAACGAACGAAAAGATGTTGCTCATAGTTCCTGCTAAGCGAATGACCCTGTCATCGCGATTCTGCTGGTTTACGAGCACCTGAGTGGTAACAAACTCTTCGACAAGTGCTAGTGAGAATGTCGAGCAACACACACACCTGGTTCGCGGCCGATATCACAGACCAGGCCAACGACGTATACGGGTGAATCTATGCGACATTCAGACGTAGAAAGGGAACAAGACGCTGAATATCAGATACCTCTGCAATCCCAGCTACGATCTTGTTAAAAAGATCCATCCTTTTCAATAGAACGTTCCATGTATTCTCGAATGTCTGAAGCTCTGTCGCGACTTGTGTACCAGTACCGATCGCCGAATCCACCTTCCCAACAATTTGCGGCGTGGGGCGCAATGCACTGATCACTTCCGTCGCCCGTTTGATAGCATCGGTAGCTTGCAGTTCGTTTGCGTCAACGTCTCCACGCGCCTCGACAGCGAGCGCGAACTTGATGGTAATCCCCAAACGTTCAGGCAAATCGGAAGTCCCTCCACCAAGAGGCACTTCGAACACTTCGATCGGAAGAGATCGCGTCAGTAAAACATGACATTGTCATACACAGGATCTTCGTACCGCCGTTCTTCGACTTTTCCAATATCCCGCCGATTGCATCCGCGAGTCTTCCAACAACTTCGTCTTCTTTGAAGGGAACATGACTCCTCCTGTAAACCGTTGCAAGAAATGTAGTACGAGCGTCCCCGTCACTAACAAGAGTCAGTTGGATGGTGTAGCGCAATCCATATGTACCCACAAATAGAAAACTTCATCCCAAGAAATGCGATTATTTTTCTTTTTTGCGTTCTTCGTCGACCGGAGCGTATCGCCTACGGAAAACTGGATGTGGTATTGCTTCGCGACCCCGAGTTTACGCCTCGCTTGAGTGCGAAGTTCGATATCTGAAAAAATCAAATCGCAGAAACACACAAGGGCTTGAACAACGCTACCTTTGATGGTGATGTCCTTCGCCCTAGAACCTCTTTTAGTCATGCCTGGGGAAGTTATGAAGGGAGCTAATATACGTACATATTTGTATCCATGCTATAGGTGAAGCTGGTGAGGATGAGTGAGAACAGATGGTTTGTAGGCAAATTGTAGCTGGAGTGGGAGCAGAACAAGCCAGCACAACATGAGGTCACAATGAGGTCGCCGAACCAGCCCGTCCGGGCCGGATTCCTGACCGACTCGGAGTGATCGGGTCGTCTGTGCTACCGATTACCTTCTGCCGCGCGCAGGGTACAAAAACAAAGACGAACGATAAGTATCCATACCTTGACTGGATAAGTGGTATATGCTACAAGTGATACAGCCAAGACGGCGCCCTTGCGAATTATCATGAGTGAAGACAGAACATGGACTATAGATGGCTGTGCTGCTTTCAAAGTCTCCCATCTACTACGAACACAACCGAGTCCAATGCAATGCCACGACGTTCTCCGCGGGTCCTTACTTTGCAACTTAACCAGAGCCGCACACTCCAAGGTGATATCCAAGGCGTATCCCTTTTCATCAATGGACAGATAGAGAATGGACTAAAAGTCGTTCTCGTGACGGTGAATTACCCCCCGCTTCGTCAGAGCCATGCATTGAGTTTACAGGATGACTAGAGCGGGGGTACAACCGTTCCATTGGAGCTCAACGTGTGAGCCAGAACTTCAGGTGAATACTCATTCGACTCTAGTGTCCGATTTCTTGATAACTTCAGTGCAGGTGTGTTGTGTCCGTGCTTGCCGTTGGCACCTCTCCTCTCAATGCCATATCGTCGTCCCGCGTCATTCAGGCTTAGATGAAAAACTCGCCGTATCCCCTATGTACGTCGGATTAATCGAGGAGGTTTCGAAGTACGTGTTCATTGTGCGCATTTGTGCTTGGGATTGTGGAGCAGATATGGGAGGAGGAAGTTGTCCAGCCTCCGAGGCCCATTCAGGCGGGTATTAAGTATCATACCTCTTATTTTCTGCTTAGCGGCTGCCGCACCGGTTGGCATCTAGCCCGCGATGCGCTTTCCGCTATTGTTTCGCTCGTGCTCCTCACCCTGCTCTCTGGGGCACAAAACCCCTTCTGAGCACCTACAATGTCCATGAACACCGCGCTCACGTTCCCCAGCATTGGCTTCTGAGACGCCACCATTCTACCTCAATCCTTCCATTGCGATTTGCATTGAACATTGAAGACGCCAGAAGTGGCACCTCCACGACGTTTCTTATCCCAAACTTGCAAGCTGCGGAGAACGTTGGAGCTCAGAAGACACCGTACATACGTTCGCACCGAGTGACGAGACAGTTGACATTATCCTTGGTTGGCTTATCGCGAGCGGCATAGGAGAGGGGGACATTGCATTAGATCGTTCCAGGGGGGTGGTAGATCCAAGTAAAAGCAGCCGTGGATGAAGCAGAACAGCCGATGAACGTTCCGAGTACAACATATACACACACATGTCTGGCGAACGAGCAGATCTTGGTCGAGTCACGCGATTGGGTAACCTGACAAGCCTGCAAGGTGTACCATCTTCGTGCGGTGCGTGACGATTCGAGGTTCACGTGGTCGACAGCAAAGTGTTTTTTTTTTTGATGTACTCGATACTAGCCTCGCCGACCCATACCGTACGATGGGACATATCTCAGGAGTCGTGGACTGATCTCATGGCGCGCGTCCACAGTATTTTCATCCGTAAATCGGGCGCTTGACTACGTGGCATGGTTCACGTCCATGTACCCGTTGTACTTACCTGAAAGAGAAATACAAAGGATGTACAGTACTTACTACTTACGACGAGAATTGCCTCGTGACATCCACGTGATGCCTGTTCAGCGCGCGTTCTGTCCTGCTTCAAGTTGCCATTGACACGCTGCCACTGCGTCCATAACAAACAAGTGCTGTGCGGCATGGCAGAACCAGATAATGTGGAACAAGATGTCTTCACGGAATCACCCCCCATCGTCGACATCGAGGTGTTGGAGGCAGCGAAAGAGAACATCCAGCCACTGGCGTCGGGGCGGCGTGTCACCACACTGTCCGCCATTCTGACGACCCCACATGCCCAACGCGATGCACAACTCAACTCGGCGCGTAAACGACATCGGCTCAATGTCGAGGTCGCGCTCCAAGACGAGGATGACGATCCTCTCGAGGCCTACGTCCGATTTGTCAACTGGACGGTGGAAAACTATCCCCAGGGACAAAGTGCCGAGTCGGGCCTCCTTGAGTTATTGGAGGAGGCGACAAGAGTGCTCAAGGATGATCGCGATGGCATATGGAGAGGGGAGCTCAAGTACCTCAAGCTCTGGGTGTTGTACGCGAGCTTTGTCGAGAAACAGACAATGATCTACAGGTTCTTGCTCGCGAACGACATCGGGACAAGTCATGCCCTCTTGTATGAAGAGTTTGCGGCAATACTCGAGCGGCAGGGGCGGTAAGTTGCGTTCTTGGTCGTGGGTGGCGTACACTGAGTAACATACGGGCCTCTTCTATTTCAGGAAGAGTGACGCCGACTCGGTGTTCTTGCTTGGCATTGCTAGGCAGGCCCAACCGCTCGATCATCTGCAGAGCAAACATACAGAGTTTCAAAAACGGATGATGTCTAGCCTCGTGATGCCGCCGCCTCCTGTACCAGAACCATCTTCCAGGCGTACCGCTTTGGGTATGACAACGTCGTCATCTTCTGGGCCTCTTGGGCTGGGACGTGCACTGTCGTCATCGCAAGGCGACGTTTTCGGGTCGGGGTCGAGAACTGTTTCCAATTCCCGTCTTCAGATCTTTGTCGACCCAACGGGCTCTGAGCCCCAGGAGGAATCGCGTATGTCGTATCCAGATATCGGGACACGTAAATCGCGGGTCAAGGAGAACGTTCCTGAAGTTCAAAAAGCCGCCGGGACAACACTGAAGAACGCGGGACGCTCGCGCCGCGTAGCCTCCAGTTCGAGCGCACTCGGCACCAACACGGGGAGTACTTCCAAGATTGTTCCGTACAGGGACCCCGGTTCAGGGGAATTCGCGGAAGAAGAATCAACGTCTGCTCTTCTCACAAAGCTGCCGCCAAAGACGCCTGCCAGGAGCGCCACCGTAGTACCGTTCCGGGATCAAGACTGTCCAGAGGGTGGCGTTCCTAGTACTCCAAAATTCACACCGTTCCGTGATGAGGTGAGCTTTTGGGTCCTTTGTATATTGTGCTCTCTCAACAAGCCCCATCCCCTTTCCATCTGCGATCGCATGAATCGATTAGCCTGACACCCCTAGCACGTCAATGGGATTGGTTGCACCCGAAACAGTTATGAAGACGAAAGCCGCAGGCAAGGGAATTGCTGTGTTGTCCGAGGCCGAGGCCTTGCGGAAGGACCCCTTGAAAAACTATTCCGCGGGTGAATGTCACCTGGTGGATGACTGATGGATGTTTTGTGGACGTGTGGGTTATGCGATGTGATCCTATTATTCCTTTTCTGCTCCCCATCTAAACCTTTTTTTCATGGTTTTCTCGTTCACGTCCTGTTACATTAAGCGCCGTTGATTCTCTTCTAATGAACCTATCATTGCGACTGGGTCAGCGGAGGCAGTACAATGATCCTCTCCGAATATGGAATACCCCTGAGTTGCAACCGCAGCGTGTTTCAGATCTTTGATTGGTACAACGACAAGCGACATAGACTATTCGACTCAATTTACTTCCCCAACGCACAGGATACGCAATGAGCTACACGCGACAGGCACTCTATCCGTGCAATCCTGGGACGGAGCGCGGTCGATCGACGAAGCTCGCTGCAACTAACGTCAAAGGGTCCGATAAGATCATCCATGCCAACGGACGCAGTGTGATCGTAAGTTCCGTCTCCTACTACCTCGCCTTTCCATACTATTGCACGTATCTCACGTACGTTTCCAGGTCCTCGATCTCAAGGTGAGTTTCAAGCGCTGCCTGTCCGTGACTGGACTCAGACTCGGACTCGTTTGGTCAACGCCGTCACGCGTGGTGATACTTAGCATCCAGGGTTGAGCACGTCGTTTGCGGGACATGCTAAGGAGACGACGGTGGCACGGTTCTCGCCGTCTGGGTTCTACTGCGCCTCGGCGGACGTATCTGGACTCGGTACGCCCACACATCTGATCTCATTTCGCCTGGTCGAGTCGGGGACTCATCGCTGACTACGCCTTCTTTGTCTCACCTCACCTGCCCCGCCTGGATCGCTAGTGAAAATCTGGGATACGGTCAAAGAGGACCAGTCGATCGTTGGCGAATACAAGGTCTTGTCCGGGCGCATGTGAGTTCGAGTTTCGTCGTCGCCGCGTCTGTGCCGATCCGAGTCATCCACCTACCCGCACCAGAAACGATCTCGCGTGGGACGCTGACAGCGAACGGATCATCGCCGCTGGAGACGGTCGGGAAAAGTACGTCTCTCCCCCGACACATTACTTCCCTTTTTCATGTATTGTTCCTCGGTTGTTCCTCGTGTGCTCCGTGAAGATTCGCACATGTCTTTTTGCGCAACACTGGCGCGTCGACGGGGGAGATCACAGGACATTCCAAGGTCCGCTGTTCGTTTCGTCTAAGGGGCACGTTCGGGGTGTATATATCTTTTTCTCGGGATAGGTTATCAATGCGGCATCTATTCGCCCAAAACGACCTTATCGCGCGGTCACGGCGGACGACGGGTCTTTGATCAATTTCCATCAGGGTACGTCTGCTAGCCTATTTACCCAACTTCCTTAGCCTGAGGAGTTATCTCCAAGGCCCCCCGTTCAAGTACATCAAGGTACGTCAACGTCGATTGTTCGTATAGTTCATTCGACGATCATGTATACAACATCACGCGACGATAGACGATCAGAGAACACACCAAGTTCGTACAAGACGTCAAATACGCGCCCAATGGGGACCTCTTTGTCAGCGTCGGATCAGATTTCAAGATCGTCTTGTACAATGGGGACAATGGGGACAAGATTGCGGACGTCGTGGATAGCCCACACAAGGGTAGCATCGTGCGTCCTGCTCGTTCCCATCATCGACGTGGAAGATCAAGTACAAAATGTGATATAGATGGCGTGCTCGTGGTGCTCGGGTAGCGATCGATTCGTCACGTCATCGATGGACAACACTGTCAAGTTGTGTGAGCGCATCTCTGCTTTTTTTTTTTTTGGTCAGCTCTTCGTCTTATCTTACGTCACAGGGGACGCCAGCACACAAAAGAATGTGACGACGTGGTTGTTTGACAAGGGCGTCCCAAACCAACAAGTCGGAAACGTCTGGGTGAACGCGCACGAGATCGTCTCGCTTTCCATGGGCGGGGACCTCGGGGTCGTCGACGTGCGCGAGAGCAGCGGTAAGGCCACACGCGTGATCCAGGTATGCATCCCATCGCCACTTCCATATCGAGCCCAGCCCGTTTATGACGTCCTACCGCTCCTTCGCTACTCCTCACATAGTCGCCTCAAAAATCGGTGACCTCGGGCACGCTCGGTGCGTCCGGCAGCGGTACGTTCTTTGTCGGGACCGCCGACGGACGTGCATTCCGGTACGACACAGCCTCGGCGCAGGCGGGAGGCTCCGTCAAGGTCCAAGGGGAGGGCCACACGAACCTGGTGTCGGGCATGACGGCGGGTGTCGGTGGACAGGTCTATTCCACTGGGTTCGACGATAAGCTGAGGGAGGTCGATCCGGCGGCTGGGTTTACGTGCGTTCGTTTTTCTTTCGTTGTCACTCCACTCGTGTCATTTGCTCATTTGCCGGTGTTTTTCAAAATCGATCTGACCAGACCGGCTACGCTTTCTCTCGGGGGCCAGCCGACGTCGCTCGCGAGCACGGCGGATGGGACGCTGTTTGTCGTCCAGGCGGAGAAGACGGGAAAGACCACAGTGCAAGCAGTGCGACACAACCAGACAGAGTATACCCTGCAGCCGACGTACAAGGCGGTCTCGGTCGCCACGTCTGGAAACGTCGTCGTCGTGGGTGGTGAGGTACGTCTCTGTCTCTGGTGGTGTCACGCCATGGCGTACGATACGCCTCGGGAACTGACATGACGACGGACGCGGGATAGGACGATAACAAGGTCCACGTATACGCCTGGGACGGACGCGCATCGACGCTCGTCGAAAGGGCCACGTCGGAGCGCGTGGGAACGAGGGGCCAGATCACGACGGTGGCCGTCTCGGCGGATGGGGGTTATATCGCTGCCGGTGATGTGCGTTCGTTTTTGTTTCGTTTCCGCCCTTCCTCTGCTCCCCCCCCTTTTTTTTTTTGTTTCGCTGGTTTTGTTTGGGGCGCTGACGACTCGGACCCGGATCGATCGGGGGTTAGTCCGTCGGCAAGATTGTCCTCTTGGATGGCCACACCGCAGAGGTACGTCCCCCTCCTCCTTCCCACTCTCTCCCTTCTTATCCCTCCCCCTCCCCCCTCACACAGAAACGCACCGACAAATGGACGCACCACACCGCTCGCATCACCTCCCTCGCCTTTACCTCCCTCTCAACACACCTCGCGTCGACCTCGCTTGATACGCACGTGTACGTGTACTCCCTCGAGCCGCCATTTTCGCAGTACGTGCATGTCGCTGGGGCTGCCCCGATGGGTGGGGCGGTCGTGTCCTGGCTTCCCGAGGGGAAGGGGAGTGCGGCCGGCAAGGCGGATGGGAAGGGGAGGGGGAGGGTGGTGAGTGGGGGTGCGGATGGATGTGTGAGAGTGTGGGATGTGGTCTTGCCTTGATGCGAGAAGGGGATTCAAGGAAAAGCAAAGCAAGGACCAGGACCAGGATAGACGAACTTGAGTGTACAATAAATGTATGTGTCAAGGAAAGGATACCATCACACGCGTCGTTTTTTTCGTGTCTGGACCATGCTTTATACGGGTGACTACGACGTGTGTCGTGACAAGGGGCGACTGATGTGGGGTATCTATATGTATCGTAGGTGCTAGGATGCCAGTAGGATGCCATTGGGCTTACATACACACTTGGAAATTTCGTCCAAGACCTGGTCACAGGGGTTTCAAACGGTCGAGGTAACATGTGAGGGTCCTACCACCTCAGCCAACTGACTATGTTTTCTGCGGTAATGATGAGATCGCCATAAATTATGTCCCATTTGCAGCTTGAATCGAGTTGTCAGCTCATAAGCAGTGACCAGGCAAGAAGTTGTTTCTCACCTTGACCGAGAGGCCCCTAAAGATGAGGAATATGGGCTGTCCAGGCAACAGTCTGGTAAGCGGTGCAAGGTAGGGCACGAAGGCTGGCAAGCATCAATGCCACAAGGAGCATCCGGGATAGAGCACCCTGCATCATGCACACTACGATTAGCTTAACAACCTCCCTCCTGTCCTGCTCGCACCATCCCATACCATGGAAGATCTGGTTTAAGCCCAACATAACAGTAGTGGCTAGTGCAGATCCTGCCAAAGCAAGTGATGCAGCACGCCAAATAATCTTCTCCGTCTCCGTCGGAAAATCAAAGTTCCATGCAATCAAGTGTAATGCCCCAAGGAAGAACCAACTGGCAATAATTGAAACATTCTGGACAACCGAGTCGAGCTTTTTAGGACGAACAAGTTCGTGCTAATCATTTTCAGCCATCAATGGAAAGCTGACTCGGAGGATACGAACATTTATGACTAGTCGAGCTCTTTCTTCCCCACCAGTAACCGGTTGTGTTTTCCGTGTGCAGGTGAAGCAGGCCGTTAACGCATCCAGATAGCTGGGTTCCGCCTTCCATGCATATGACCTGCATAATACGATGTAGTCATCTTGTACGGCTCCTGACATGTTAAATAATAGAACACTTACAAGGCCGAGCCCATTCGGGGCTCTACTTTTACTTCCTGAGGTGAATAGAAAATATGGGGGCATTTAGGTCTGAGTGGCTTCTCCCACCAGAAGAAAAGCACTAAAAGTGAGAGCGCGGCCATGCAAACCGTGTCAAGTTCGACCAGTGTGACTGCGAGACCGCTCGAACCACGAGCAACAACCTGTAGCGTGAACCAGAGAAGTTGCATGACGAGGATAGCCTTTCCAATCGCATCTGATTTGCTCCTATCCTTGATTTCCTTGACCGTGATGACCGGATTTGCAATGTTGTTTGCCTCGCAAAGCTCAAGGAAGTCGAGGGAATCGATCGTGCGCAACCGACCTCGATTGTCACGATAAACAAATCCACCCATCTCCGCAAAAAAGCTGTGGGCCATCGACCATTCATACCCTTTTTCTGTTAAATTATTGCAGAGTTCACATTAGATTAACTAGGCGTGTCTACTGCTGGAAAGACATACCTCGAAATAGTATCACTCTGCGACGAGCCTCCCACCATTCACCAATGGCAATTCCAACTATCAACTCCGGGGCAGCAAAGGACGATAGGAGGAGCAAACTATTAGGCACCTGGACCACGGACTGCTCTCCCCGAAGGGGAGGAACGTTGAAATGCATTGCGTGCCATACGCAAATCAACAGGGTCAGCCCGCAGCTGCCCAATATTTTCCAGACGCTGCGGGTTGTAGCATCAGGTGGTGGGCAATTGGGGCTCGTTGTATTGATGGAAGTTGCTAGGACGAGGTGGACAAAATAGAGCAAGACGAGCAGCAGCTGAATCATGGCAAGATGGAGGTCGGCGGGAAGTGCTACCGATAGCAAGGCATTAGCTCTTTATTTCCTAGCCTGCAGGTATCATAATGATCATAATGTATGGACATGCAGACCGGGTGTTGTCCGATCATCCATTGGCATTATGAAGGCTTCCATATTTCGGACCGCCTTCCACCAGGGTCGTGGATACTCGCAGTGTGCACAGAAGTGGAGTTGTACCTGCCCTGTTACCACTCGGGACTTTTATCGGCTAAAATCGAGAGAAGAAAGTCATGTTTGTGCAACGCCGTAAAAATGTGGTAAAGGAAGACCCCGGTAACCAACCAAACAGACAAAAAAAGAAATAATAACTCATCACGTGATACTATTAGCCGGTTTACTTATATATCCCCGCGCTCCGCTTTCTTCCTCCCACCACTTCTTTCCCATTTTTCCCTTTGCCGTTGCTATCTCACCTCGTTGTTGTTGTCCCCCCCTTTTGTCACTGTTCTTGCTTCGTCGTCGTTGTTCTCCCCTCGTCTTCACTGTTCACTATTTTTTATTCATTTTTTCCCCTTGTCATCACCGTTCTCCCCTCACCATCACTGGTCTCCCCTCGTCGTTGCTCTTCCCGTGTGGTTGCTTTAATTATTCCCTTGTCGTTGCTGGTCCTGCGCTTGCTGTGGGACGAGTGATTTACGCCGCTGCGGTGATGATGATGGTGTCAATCCCAACAATTGTCGTTTTGTATAGGGCATTAGACCTATAATATGTTAGTGTCTGTTATAAAATATATTATTTATCCCTCAATTACTTGATCGACGACGGTGTGTTATCGGTAGTCCACTGCTACGAAGTTGTGTCATACCAGGGTAGATGGATTTGTGAATGCCAAAGTAATTAGCAAAGTATGGTGCTTGAGACGACAGTAGGCTTGGATCATTTCGAACCTGCTTGTTCCATGAATCAATGGTTTTCCTGATGTCAGGATCACCATCTGGACGAGTGAGCTAGACATAGAGAAGAAACCAAGTAGACATACGATGGCCCGTAGGGAGCTTGCAGTAAGTTGACTCGAGCAGAGTCATCTCACGAATATTGTTCAAGTCAACTACAGAGAGTTTCAGTGTTAAGAACATAACAATAGCTATCTACTTACGATAGAAGCCGCAGCGGCTCTCGGGGTGATGGCAGCGCACCACCGTATGGTCAGACATGTACTCGTGGATGAAACGAGCAGCAACGGTCTGCCCAGATACGAGTGCACAGAAGCACTCGAAGACAAGGCCGCGCCGCTCCATCCAGTCGAATATGCCGCTAGGGACGATGCGGATTCCCTGTGGACCAACGGGGCTAAGACAGCGGTTAGTAACTGAGCACCAAACGAGACGATGCGACTTACTATGCGATGCTGACGATACGACCGATATCGCGTGAATAAATGATGAGGTCGTTGCTCATGCGCTGAGCAACGATGTACGGGTGGTAGATCTGGTCAACGGCGGGGGTATTGACAATCCGGGGAGCGACGGGGAGGGCAGCAAGACGTCGTTCTTCGACGGCGGGGGTAAGAATGACCCGAGGAGCGACGGGGCGGGCAGCAAGACGTCGTCCTGTAGACATTTGCAAAGTAAATGTGTTAATCAGAGATTGAAGGATCGAGAATGAGGGGGAAGCAGACTTACTCGTTTTCGCATTTTCGTGCACCTTATATACCCGTGCCCACAAAGCTACATAGCGATGAAGTCCGAAATTGCCGCTCTGGCAGGTAGATGAAAACGTCAGTGAAATAAATTAAGCGTTCGGTATCGAGCGCCTCCAAACGATGTGTCAACTCACCGATATTTGCCACGCCAAACGCCGTCGTCGTTGGCCAATCCGAGCAGTCCACGCGAGTCGTCGAACGGCATCGTACGAGTGAATCTGCTCAGGTGTTTGTGATATATCGTTAGTGGGCATAAACAGAAGAAATAAAATATAGCTGTGACGTACCAGAACCCATTTAATACGAGTCTCTGCCCTCCCACCCGCCCGAATTCTTCTGTGAAGAGCGTGGTGACCCTCAGTGGTTCCTAGCCGCATTTGTCACTCCCGCGGGTTCTGGTGAAGCCGACGGTTCATACCGAGACGAGGAACGGGGGGTCTTGCAGTGAATCGGCGTTGCGTGACGGCTGGACTGACGTGGGCAAGTGTGGTAGTGGTGAGTTGAAGAGCGCCGCGACTCAGCCACGACGACGCAGAATGCCAAAAAAGGAAACCCTACCTACGGTCACCTTCGCCTCGACTACGGACATGACCCCCCCGCGTCTTGGGGCACATTTGCAAGGCAAAAACCATATATAAGGACGGTGAGTCGACACTCTAAGTTAACCGCAGCATGGATGCTGACTTCTCCCACTCTCAGCTCGACGCCCTGCACGCCGCACAAGCGGTCTTAGCTGCCGCTGGCTTAACGCCAGGCGTTCTCTCTCGACTCTCTTCGCCATCCTCGTCACGCGCCATCACGCCGCACCCACCTTCTCTCACACCCTCCCAATTGTTTCCCGACGCCACTCTCCTCCAACCGCCTGCTCCTGCCGTTGTCGCTGCATGGTACGAACCCCCGCGCGCCTCCACCTTCACCGACGCTGACATCGCAAGTGGACGCAACAAGGTCACTCGCGAAGCCATCGCTGACCGGATCGTTGAGCATCCGCTCGGCGCGATTGTGGAGTACCCCGAGACAGGCGACTCTCTGGGTGTTGCCATCGCCCACATTTTTAATGTAGACATGGACCCCGAGCGTTTCATCCACCCACGGCTCAACTTCCAGTATTCGCTGGGAGACGGGCATGGTGGACGAGACAACGTGACCTGCCGATTGCTGAAAAGCAGGTCGGGCGGTCCTGTTCTATGCAAGAAACTGAGAACGTCGTGTAAGTTCTCAATTCTTAAATATTTGATCTGTCTCATTCTCGCAACAGGCAAAGGTCTCAAGTACTGTTCGTTCCGGTCACTCGAACCGTGCACCCATTGGTTCACGAGCCGACAAGAGCTCGCCCGTGCAGCGCCAATGACACCACTTGCGCCGCAAGATGATGCGCACAACGAGGTCTTCATGAAGACCATCAGTTTCTTCTGTGCGTTGACTGAGAAAGGCTGTGCATTTTCGTCAGCAGTCGAGGCCAACTTGGATTCAACAGTCGAGCATGTCCTCGATAGTGCTACAGATGCCACGGGGATGCTTGTGGACGATCTCCACAATCCTGTTCATTCACGACGGCATGGAAAAGGTCGGAAGTGCCGTGCGCGGCTCGTGCTCCGTCATGATGAATTTAATCAACCATACATCGAGTACATTAGTTCATATCCTTATAGACATTGTTTTAACAAATTTTTAAGGTGCTCGGATCGGCGGTCAACCACGGAGCAGCACGCCCACTTGCTCTTGCGCAATTTACAAGACTTCGATATTCCCTACCTTCGTGCACTACTGGACAATGACACCGACCATTGTCGCTACATTGAGGAGCATGCGAAATCACTCGGAATTGGACCATTGGCACCATGCACCTTTGCCGCCTCACCATATGAACAAAGACAAAGCTGTCGTGAGTATGATCCATCATGAATGAACTGAATATTAATATTTCGTACTAGCTCACTGGCATCGTGATGCAGACGACAAATTGTCCCGCGGTGTACTGTATGATTGGGCACGAAAATGTCAAACAATCTATGACATTTTCGTGCCGAATGACTTGGCCGACTGTCCTCAGGTCGTCGTCGTGTCACGCAATCCACACTCCCATCCTCCCCCCCTCCCAGTCAAGACCCCCTTTGCTCTCGTTCAACTTTTCCAGTCACTCCTTCGCCAACTCGAATGGAAATTAGCTGATGCTACACCACGCCGCATCATGCTCGACTCTGGTTTCATGCAGGGTTTCCGACAAGCAATTGGTTGGATGGACCGTCATCGTGACCCTTCGCTTCAACACCTACATCCATCATTTGGAAATCTAGATCATGTGCGACGGCTCATTGAGGTGATGCGGACCACGGAATTCCCTTTCGGAACGGGCTTCCAAGGTGCGGAGGAGGAGCTCGAATGCCAACAGTGCAGCCTTCCTCTCGACCATCGTTATCTACGGTGTGTTGAACGTCACGATATACATGGTGAAGGTGAATTTCGGCTCGTCATCTGTATGACGAGTCGAATGTCATCGTACCTGGTCCAATCGAAGCGGATGTCGATTGATACCTCATTCAAACGAGTTCGAGGATGGCAAGAATTCGAAATTGAGTGCTGGGACAATCAACACATGCGATCGGTTGTTGCTGCACGAGCTTTCACGACATCTCAATCAGCTGCAGCCCATCTTATTCTATTTCGCCGCATCTTCGAGATTGCAGCCAACGATACTGGCATACAGGTCTCGTTCTATCACATTCATGGCATCGGGATCGAGACAGTCGTTGCAGATGCCCATCGGGGTCAAGCACTAGGTAAATCATTTAGCATTTTCAGAGTTCACTATTGATTTTTACGAAGGACTAGGAATGCTCTGTGTCGAGCTCTGTAGTCATAATCTGCAATATTGTAGATATGAATCTGCACGTCGCATGTGTGATCTTAACCCATATGATCACCTGCGACGTTTTTTCCGTGTGTGCATTGCACATTTCAAGCGTAACTTGCAAACCCTTGCACGAGACGTGGACGCAAAAGTTCTTGCAGCCATGTACAGTCTCGCATCATCTGATGCACATCCAAGCATTGAGACGACATTCCAGATCATCCGAAATGGAGGGCGAAAGGCATGAGGTATAGTGCTACCATGATTCATTCTAGCACCAACTTATCAGTAACATAGCCTGGCTCAAGGACAAGGAAACTGCGAAATTCGTACTCCCTGGCCTTTATCAACCATTTAGCTTAATTCCTCACTATCTATGGAAAGCCTCACCTGCGACAACGAATGGGAATGAGCAGTCCCACCGCAACGTCAATCGCGATGGAACAGGACTGACACTGCTTGCTGGGATCATGCGAGGTTATCAATGCGACCTCCGAATCATGTCAAGCATCGACCTACACCTCAGTCATGGCATCAATCCTCGTGATATGCCATCCACTCATTTGCATCGTGCAAACCGCTCACTCTCACGAAGCAGTAAGCCTATTCACTTAGACAAAAGGAACAAGCTAAACAATAGTATATAGTTCTTGTTCAGCAACAACGACAGTATAGCCAGAAGAGAATAGTTACATGTCCTCTCGACCCCGGGCCAGTCCTCGATTCCACACAAGCACGAAGTGAAATGGACGACGACAACACAAAGAGTACTACAATCTCAGCCTATAGTACCCTTGCAGGGGCGCTCAACCCATACAAACGAGGGCCACCTGAGCCAACAATGAGTATGACTACAGTACATCCAGAGAACATAACAATTAGACCTACCACATACGATCCCCAACATCATTACAGTACCTTTAGCACGCTCGATGGCGCACTTGGATGACGAGATTAGGGTTGAGGGTTGATGGTGATGAAGGCAAAAGTCGGTGAGGACGACGACGACAGTCAGTGGGGATGATGACGACAGTCAGTAGGGACAACGACAACGACAATGTCGCCGACGACGACGAAGAGATTGGGAGAGAAGGTGGTAGTTGCGGAGAGAGAGTTGAAATTTTATAAACACGTCAGCTGTGCAAATAAACAAAAATAAAGTTTCGTACCTGCTGAGAGTTCGCCGTGGGTGGCAAGAGTCCTCTTCGGCTAATCGCCCCAAGGCTGCTGGTACCTGAGAAATTTAGCCGAGAAGAACCCCGAGTGATAACAGGGCACACAACACTCCAGAAGTGGTCATATAGTGAGCGGCTGGAACTTTACTATGGCCCATTAGTAATTACCGCCTCTGGAACATTCGGAGTTTGAATGAAGGAAACCTACAGCCTTGGTGACCAGACCGTCTTTGACTCTATGAGGCCGTCGATAGACCCTGGATGGCCCGGATCAGCTTGCGCAACGCAAGCTTTTTGTTTATCGGGGGCGTCACTATATCGGACAGCAAAAACCCTGCTACAACGCATGTGGTGTACGCACACACCAGTCGTTGATCAGTCACTGTTTCATTTATTAGGTGGATGTCGTGCTCCGTGCATTTCAGAAGAACCAATCTCAACAAAAGGGTTTAACCCACGAGTACGTTGGGCGGAAATAAACATTCATGCCCAACCTTTACAACACGCCGATTCTTGGTTCCACTGTACGCTCACCCACCAAGCCCTAGGACAGCGAAGGCAAGGTGACGTCGAACAGGCCTTTATCTCCTCACTGAGGGGTCGACGGTAGCGCACGCCGCATCGTGGGTTTCCATACTCCAAATACGATCACCTCAAGTTGGTGAAGCTGGCGTTGGCAAGTCCAGTCGTGCTGCACGTGCGTCATCGAGCTCATTGATATTGTCTGTCAGAAAGAACCGCGGGGGACGGTTCCGGCGCTGCTTTCGACCCACTTCGCTTCAGTCGAGCATGTGTACTACGCCCTCGAGGCCCCGTTTTCGCGGTACCTACATTGGCAGGCGCGCAGGTTGACCGGGCGGTCGTGGAGTGCGAGTGGGAAGGCAGTGGTCTTGATGCGAGCTTGCAGATTGGAAAGGGAAGGAAAGCAAGGATGAACGTACGATACATGTCCGTATCCGAGGCTCAACCATGGTACTAGAGGGGATCATCATGTGCGCGGTACGCCGCGGACGCGTCGAATGTGTCATGACGTTCATATTATAAGCACGTTACAATATATCCAAGGTCAGCAGCACGCCCGCTAGCAAGAGATACCCAGATGCCGCACGAGTTACGAAACCCCCAAGTCCAAGCATGAATCCAATCCCGATCCACCTCACCCGGTCTTCAACACCGCCAACGCCTCCTCGACAGCCCACACCCCCACCCTCGCCCACCGCCCGTCCGTCCGTCGCAGATACGCCAAGATGTCCTCTGGCGTCGGCTCCTTGACACCAACCCCTCCGCCACGCCCGCCACCTTGACGCCCACGACGCAGCGCACCCACCGCCTCTCTTACATACCCCGTCAATAACTGCGCCGTGAGCGGCACATACGCCTCCTCGTCCACGCCCGGATCCGAGACGTACCCCGGATCCGCGTCCGCATCGCGTACGAGTTCATCATCACCCTCGCGGTGGGGCCGTCGAGGTGCGTGATAGTGTGAGTAGAGCGATGCGGACGCGGACGAGCCGTATAGCACAGACACCGATGCAGACGTGCACGAGGCATACGAGGGGTCCCCGAACGTGCTCCGCGTAGCGTCTCCCTTCCACAGCCCGCTCCCATCCAAACCACCCCCGATCCCTTCGAGGTCAGGCGGCGGCGGCACTGGCAACGGCTGCACGTCCCCATCCCAAAGCACGATACTCCCTTCTTCGTACAACTTGACCACCGCCCACGAAAATAACCGTTTCATCTTTTTATGCGTTGTGTCCGCCGCCGTTCCAGTCCGAGGCGCAGGCGCAGATCCGTTCCCATTTCCCTCCCTACGCCCGTTCTGTCTTGCCGACGCAGAGGTCGACGATGGGATGCGGGTATGAGAACTCCCTCGATCCTTTTCTCGATCGACCTTGTCTCGTTTTCGCGCTTCGGCACGGACGACCCGTGCAGCGAGCAACGCCAGCTCGGGTACGCGTCGCAGATGCGAGAGCGTGACGCCCAGCGTCGGTGCGTCGTCGTCCCCTCCATCACCCCGGCTCGCACTTCTTGCACTGGGACGAGGGCGAGGTGTCGGTTCATCCTCGTCTCGCGCGTGTTTCATCGGTGTCGTGACCCCTCCACGCGAAGGAGAAGGCAAGGAAATAGGAAAAGGCGGCGGCGCATTGTCCATGTAATGTTTGACGTATATTCGAAATGTGTTCCCAGTCAGATCGCGCGTGTGTAAACGCGAGGGATGTCGCAGTTTGGGTTTGCGTGGCGACTGGTGGTGCAAACGTGCACATGTCAACGAACTGCATGGGATCGGTGTGAGCACTCACCTCGTGTGCTTTGACGGGACTAGATGGTTTGCATGGACTGGAAGGCGTCGAGGATGCGATGGATGATGCGATGGGCGAGGAGGGGACGTGCGTGTGGTCTTGATACGCGGAGTGGAGATGTGTCGGTACGGATGGAGGTCGATTTCGATTCCGAAGCGGCATCGGCATAGGTGGAGGAGGAAGGGCATACGAGGCGGTACTGGGACCCGGGCGTGAAGGGAGCGACGTATTGGAGAAGACGCTCGCATCCGGATCTGTCGATGCATCGAGTGGAGGGGTGCGCGGGGTGGGTTTGGGAGGTGGGACGAAAGGGACAGCGAGGGAGTACTTTGTCTTGTGGAGCTCAATGACGCGTTCCAGGTGTGCGATCTCGTCGACCGAGGAAGGACATAAGTCTGTCGGCGTGCATGAGCAACGCGTGGTAGAAAAGACGAAAGGAGAACACACCGATCGTATCGGCATGGATCTGCTTTGACTGGTAGTGTCGTGCGACTCTACCGACGACGCGGACGGGGTAGCCGGGTTCTGTGATCGGGGGTGGGGGTTCCGTCGACTCGCGTCGGGCGGTGTCGAGACGTGGTTTCTTTGGCGAGGAGCGTTTGGGGATGGGTATTCCCGGACCTCCCGTGGACCGAGGCGGTGAACGCGGTGCGGGTGCGGGAAGAGTCGGTTGAGGATGGCGAAGCACGCAATCGATCACGGCTGTGCCGTCGTCGACTGGTGATGTCGTCAGCATGAGAGAGGGTGAGCGTGGATGGGACTGACTGGTGTATATGGCGCGCTTATCGTAGACTTGAATGCCGACGACCATGCCGACGAGGAGAACCGTTCGACAGGGCGTGTGTCCGAGCCAGAAAAAGTCGGCGCCTGCTCGGGTGAGTGTGCTGCAAAGAAGAACAAGGCAGACGTACCTCTGTCGGTAGACTGACGCATTGCCAAGACGTCGCGTACGAAGCAGGGCGCGATGGCCTCTTTGGTGAGCGTCCACTGCCAGATTTGCTGGTCCATGGAGAAGGGGAGAGCGCGACGCATGGAACGCGTGACACGACTTAGTCACGTGGATGTTACATTATTAGTCACGTGGATACCCCCTATCACCCTCTCTCATCGACGATGAACAAGCTGACCACCCACCTCAACGCGCTGGCGACCCCGACCCCGTACACTGCTGCCATCAGCCACCCGTTCTTGGGCGCCGCCGGCTCTCTCTCCCTCTCCTCCAACCGTCTCGGCCTCTACCTCTCCCAAGACCGCATCTACGCTGCTCAAGCCTACCCCCGCTTCATCGCCCAACTCATCACCAAGATCCCACTCGACGACACCATACATGCCCCGCTCGCAACGCGCACACTCACCCTCCTCGTCGGATGCCTCACCAACATCGTCCGCGAAGTCGCCTTTTTCGACACCACCGCCCGCACGTACAATCTCCCCCTCGACCACGGCCACTGGCGCGAACGCAAAGCCACGCGCGACTATACCGCCGAGATGGCCAGGATCGGCGCGTTGGCGTCGCTTGAAGACGGTCTCGTGTTTTTGTGGGCAATGGAAAAGGTGTGCAGCATCGTCATCTAATGTCACTGCTTGCCAGTGCTGATCGATGGCAGGTCTACTTGGACGCATGGTCTGCCGTCTATAACGCCCTCCCCAAACCATCCGCATTACAAGCGCTTGAAGCGCAGTCACAGGCAGACCTTACGGCCGAGGCGATCAGAGACCTCTCTTACAATTGGTCCAGCGCCAACCCCGACTTTTTGCAGTTTGTAAAAGAGATTGGCGATCTCGTCAATGATTATTTTATCCCCGTCATGGCGGGTCAGCCGCTGGCTGGGCGGAGTGCACCAGAGGCACTTGCTCACGCAGAGGCGATATGGGCACGCGTCGTCGAGCTCGAAGCAGAGTTTTGGCCCAACGAAGGCGAAGAGGACACACTAGTACGTGCGACCAAGTAATGGAAGATCGGTGGTATACTTGAAGATCCCACACATGTTATAAATTTGTAATCTTACAGACGTGAATTGATATTGACAAACGGCTTGCGAAGGAATGCGGCTTGGTGTGTCGTATAAACGGCACCGATGTACCCCACGCGCTAGCCAACTCGTCGCGCGCTACGCTTGGAAGCCACCACATTGGGAAAATGCATTGGACGAAAACACGAGCCTAACAGACACCCTACTTGCGACCAGCACGCCGCTTCTCTTTCGCCTTCTCCCTGTTCATGCGCCCCTCGTAGATCCGATCCTTCTCCGATCTACTTCCTGTGCACCACAATGATGGACTTGGCATCCTTACGCAGCTCGCGAATGGAGGAACGGGGGAGCCCCCAAGCGGGGGCAGGGGTCATGGCGTAATGGGCTCAAGTCGCGTGTTTCAATTGAACCCGTTCAGTCGTTTTTCTCAACTCCAGCCTGATCGTACATAACGACGAACCCCAGGGTCATGGCGTAGTGCCTGGAGTCCTGCTATCGTCTGCCTCGTTCGGGGCAACGTGCCTCCAGCGTGTTTAATGTTAATTTCCCGATCCTGGACGTTTCGAGCGTTTCGTCTTCACCGTCGGCAGCACGGCGAAAAGACGGAACCGCTTGTTTCCCTTTATTTATTTCACTGCATCTAGGATGTTCTTGCCATGTTACGAACAGGTTGAGACAATCGTGCGGCGCTGTGCAATCTCTCCTCGTGTCGAAGCTCAGCGAGGTGATCAGGTGGCATGCCAAGGCGCATCTTTCTACCGTAATCGTGCAGGGGACCCTCGCGCGCTAAACGGATCGACGCGCGGTATTGGAACCTCGGCACAACGCCACCCATGTCACTTCGTTCAACAACGCCCGCCTTAATTTGTTCCGAGGCAGGTCATTAGAAGGCAATCAAGGTAGCGAGACAGAGAAAGACGAACGGCAGGTAAATCATGGTGAAGTAAGATCAATGGCAAGGCCCGAGCGTCGCGTTCGATCGTTTTCTGACCCTGGACTGCGAGGCATCACGGCGGTATGTGGCACGCGAACTGGGTGCTGTCCGGCGTCTCTGATCTACACACGTGTGGGATAGGGGATTGGGGTGAGTACCTTCCACACGTTCACTATCAGTACAGCGTCTGTATTTGCAAGGTTCGATTCCCCAGATGGGCCACGGTTGTGCTTATCGTGATACGAGGATCCCGTGCTTTGTGGCGTTCAGAAGCACCAAATCCAACAAAAGGGTACAGCCGAGAGATGGACGCGAACCTGGATATCATCCAACCAAAGGGAGCCATCGGAATGATCGTTTACCTGATCTTTCCAACCTGCATATGTTGTACTCCCAGCTCGGAAAAGTAATCCGTTTTGTATCGTTAGTCTTGCTCATGTTCCGCACTGCCCTGGTGTACGCGCATTCAGAAGGCATCTGTTGACGATTATCGATCATTATGTAATGGATAAACGATACATCCTGAAGCTGTGACCCCTCCGCCCCAAGGCATGTACATAGGAATCGGACACAGGAGTAGCGACTTTGCAGGCAATTTTGAAATTCCATTCCAGCACGAAGAGAGGGAAAGAATATGTAAAGTGGTATTCTGTGACACAAGAATAGTGTGATAACCCGTTGGCGTTCTGCATTCCAAGCCGATGTGAAAGGAGTGACTTACCA
The DNA here is from genome assembly GCA_038092515.1 of Boletus subparvulus. Classification (NCBI taxonomy): domain Eukaryota; kingdom Fungi; phylum Basidiomycota; class Agaricomycetes; order Boletales; family Boletaceae; genus Boletus; species Boletus subparvulus. The sequence goes on from JBBPQL010000093.1 coordinate 46,003, forward strand.
TGCATGGCACCAAACCCTAGTTGAATGCAATGATACTGACGCCAGCACCATAAAAGACGGTGTCATCCCAAGAATCGATATGACAGACCAATCCGGTCCTGGAGACTCCATCGACGTAGGCTTTGATGCGAAGATTAGCCTTGCAGTCGACGTCGATGTAATTCAACGCGACGAAGACGGATGGATTCTTCCAGAACCCGACCGTATCGAACAAGATGTCCCTGTTGTTCTGATGGGGCTGCGGCTTGGTGATGGTACCAACTTGAAGGTCCATCGTGCTGATGGAGGTGCTAAAGATGTGCTCTCGATCTTCTGGATAGGCGATCCAGCAAGCCTGTGCGGCGTACAGGATCGTGGATCCCCAAGTCTCGATATGGAGCGTGAACCCGCTCACATCGACCTCACTGGCTCTCGCGTTGAGGCGCCAGTTGCGGTTTTGGTCGAGATCGATGTAGTTCAGGAAGACGACGATCTTGGGAGGGGTGACAAACTGGCGCTCAAAGTTGACGCGCACGCAAGATGAGTCTTTGGATTTCCGCATGTGTTCGCCAGTGAGAAAGTCCAGGTCGCTAGGCGTGAGGACGAAGATGTTTTCGATGCCTCTGTAGAGCCTGGTTCCAGCCCATGTTATCATGTGGAAATCAACCCAAGCGTTGGTGAAGTACGGGAGCGTCGACTTGACGCGAATGTTGGAATTTTTGTCGATATCTAGCAGACCGATACCGTGGGGGAGGCGGGGACGAGCGACGAGCCGACGAGGGAAACACACGATGGCATGGCAAATGTCAGATGGTGAATTGCCTGGGGGACGGATGGTCTTGGTGTCGAATTCGCAGAGGATGGGCATGACTGGACGATGCTATGAACAGTGCTAGATCTTCGCCAATTGCCAGCCAGCGTGATGAGTCATCCAACGTGCTCGTTGCGGGAGGGTGATCTCAGACGAATGATGTTCTGGCCTGGCCTTAAGGGGGCCTCGCCTAAAAATAATCCAGGCCAGGCCAAAAGCCCGGGCTCTGGGCCCTGGGCCCTGGCTTTATAAGGCATGTGGGAGCCCACACGCATGATAAGGTGGGGAAAGGGTCGAGACGAGCATGGCAAGGGCGTGCCGAGAGATAGCGTAGAGCGTACGGGCAAGATCGGGGACGAAGTGTCGACCATAGACGCCAGGCAAACCGCCCGACAGTACAGGTCGAGAAGGGGGGGACGAGACCATTGTCGAACGAAACCGGAGTGTTGTGCATCTTGAATGCGCGGACACAGATTGAAATGGAAGTCGAAGAAGTGCGCCAAGATGTGCAGGTTGAGGGACAGCATCTAGACTCAATGGGTCCGAGTCGTGTCCGACTCGAGAATGCAATTGCATGAATGGTAGTCAAAGACTGGGACCAAGACAACCAAAACAAGGATGCACCTGGGGCATAAAACGGTAATGGATTTCCTGATATGCACCTCCGACATTCCCAAAGTTTCTAATTTTATGAGCGATGGGGTTCGGTTGTCTAGGCTACTGAAATTTAATAAAATAGGAAGGTTTTGTGAGGGAAATGGATAAAGGGAAATGGAAAATTCCAGGTGGCGAACCACATGGGTGTTACCGAACCGAGACATAGCTGGTACTTTATGATTAGGGGCGTTACCCAACTGGTGTTTTGAATATCGGTTATGTCTCGGCTGACAACGCAGCTGATACTCAAAACATTGGTTTAGTAATGGACATGTGGCTGCATGAGTCGAAATTTTTAATTCCCTGGCATCCAATTCCTTCACAAAACCTCTCTGTTCTTTAAAATTCAAGTAAAGGTATAGTGACAGATGAGTTTCTCCTGATATTAGAAACTTCATGAAGCTACTACCTATGGTAGCAGACCTGCCATTTTGCAATTATGCCCAGGGTGGATGCTATGAGATCATGGACGGTGATCCGAGTCGTGGTTCGTTCGTAGGACTCGCCCACCTCATCTGATAGGCTCTCGCCGCACATCCACGGTCGTATGACGAACACGAGGGGGACAGGTACACAAAACTGTAAGGAAGAAGCTAACCGCTCAAGCACCCATGCCCGAGTTCCAATGGCACAGTGCCCGAGTCTCAGGGTCGCGTCAGGGATCATCGATCACCGTGACTGATCGTATGTGGATCCACATTTTAGGCGGACGGTGCCCGATCGACTTTGACAGTCCCTCGACGGGATCGGGTTGCCCTGGAACTACTTTAAGTTGCCAGGGGTCGAGTGAAATATGCAACTGAGTCGCCTTGTTCAGCAGTACATAGTACAGTCATTCGTTTAGCTCTTTACGCTCTGCGGTCACCTTTGCACCCTCGCCGTCTTACGTCCGCTGCGCCGTATCGAACTCAACGTGATCCGAGCGCCGGGGCTCGGAGGATGTCCACGAACCTGACAAAGAGAGGCTTCATATCGCTTCTTCGGATTGATGGATGCGGTAACGTTTTCTATTGAACCAAGCTGTTCAGGTTAGTTGACGGACGGCGTGCACTGTACTAGTTCGCGCTCCTTTCTGAAGCTTGAACCATACAGGATGTTCGGGAAGCACCAATCCGCTACAGAAGTAACAGAACAAAACGAACACAAAGGCCGCAACATTTCGGCTCTCTCCGTCATGCCGCCACACTCTCTAGCTAGCTTACATAGTACTACTCCAGCTGATGTCGAGAAATCTCGTTTTAAGTTTAGAAAGACTCGGGCTTGCGTGTCTCGTCCATCAATGGAATGCAGCACCAACAGGTGCATCATAGAAGGTCCCGCAGCTATTGTAGGTGCATGAGGCAATGACATCCATGCGAGCCCAAAACTTACTTTAACCCATCATCGCCTTTTCAAATGCCAGATAATGATGAGAAATGGATTACAGAATCGAATCGAAATGTAGCTTACTCGTGACGTAACCATCGGTATATGTGTTCTAACTCATTACGTGAGAATATGCGCCAACACGCTGGCGACGGACTCACGCCCGCGAACGTGATGGCTATGTGACCACTCCCGTTCCTGCCTTCGTCACCGCGATTAGTGGCAAAGTCGACTGGGGAGCCGTCGTTGATGATGTAGATCCTGTATAATATTACCTTGGTTAGGGAGAATAAAATTACTACACAAAAGCAACACTTGCTTCAGGATCACTCTCCGGAATACGAAGTGTTCCTCTTGGCTAAAGAACAGTCCTGTTTTGTTGAACTCGGTGTCGCCGGGATAAAGAAAGTCAGGATCCCTTCCGAGGGTCGCCCCAACTGAGATCAATTCAAAGCTGGCCCACTCTAAATTCGTGATTAAAACTAACGAAGTTCATACGTAACAAACCAACAAACCAGAGTTGATCTCTATTGTAGCAGGTGTCACGATGGATGTCATGGTGTGGAATAGTAGTATTGTGAGATCGGAGGGGGATTGTGCAGCGGAGTCAGAGGATGCGACAGGATGTTTAAGTAGAAAACAGTTCGCTGGCCCGGGGGACTAACACCGCCCGATATGTCGATCGAATGACATGGATTTCACCCGCTTCTCTTGCACTTGAACTATTGATTTTCCTTATATTTTGCATATCGCCTCGTTGCGTGTCCAGAGGGTAGCATCAGATTGAGCATGCTACCATGAGACGTAAGAGTCGTTTGGTAAACAGAATAGTGACGACCAAAGATATCACTGGCAGATTGGACCTGTGTCACCATGAATCTCGGACGCAGTAAATCATCACGAGGATCCACTTCCTATTTGGGTTTGTTGACATCCTTGGTTTAGCGCAGTTTGCAGACTTCAAGTTGGTTTAGTACCATGCCGCTGCGAACGAAACTGATTTCCCGAAAAGCGCGCTGCCTGCTCCAACTAGCCACGACACTGAGGGGAACCGTGTTCCTGCGGTACAGGCAGTGTTTCGTTGCCTGCGATGATATGGAAAACGAGGGTGGTGTTATGACCACCCAGCGGTTCGGAAGCACTCATATGCCATATTCGAGTATCAACAACGCACACCAGTACTATAGTGCGAAATCAGTGCGTATTTCATTTTTTGTAGTATTTACTTGTATATGTTGTACCTGGCTACTTGTAGCGTATTTATCGACGTTATTGGGATGAGCCAAACACAACCAGTCGAAAAACTTGCAAGCTCAGCGCTGGGCCCATACTACGTCGCATAAAGTTTTCGAGGTAAGTACATAAGTTCTAAGTGATCAAGTGTATTGTAAGCAGCAAAGGTACTTCAAATTGTATATGTGACATAAAATGCTGTCCAGTAAGGATGCTCCGATTGGGCTTGGATTGGGCGCACGCGGCAAGATGTTTCACGGAATCATAGATACTCTCACCTTCTTCTCCGCTGATGGGCTCCCACAGTGTCGGCTGTCCCCGCACCATCTTTGCGGTGATACGTTTCCAAATCAGTCGCAGGAGCAGCCTGAGATGGAGTGGAATTCTGCGTTAAGGTTTGCACTCGGCCGACAAGATTCGTTGATAGGCTTATCACAAGGGGCTCAATGACACACAGGCTGCGTGGTCAATTAAGAAGGATCGTGGCCACCGTTCTTCCAGGGAGCATCATGCACAAGTTTGACATTGCAACTTATAAGCACATTCAAGTCCCACCTCACGAGCACTAAACATATCCTTATTGTTTTACCATATTCTTCCCCGTATTCATATCATCGTTATCTACATACTTGCCATACTACTACGAATAAACAGAGGATCAGGTATGCCGAGTGTGCTGAAGTCGGAGCTTGTTGTACTCGTATCACACGACGTGGGGTTCATCGGTTTCGCAAGACCACTACCTTATGTAGTTATAAAAGGTGCGATAATTAAACGCGCTAGTCCACAACTGGAAGTGTATTATAATCCAAGAGCTCGGCGTCGGTTCGGTGCAACTTGAAGTAGAACACGCAGACGCTGTAACCCCACACGTCGCAGGGAAGAGAAGGGCAGAAGCAAGTTCACCTCATTCTGTGAGCCATTGTGACCGGATACAGCCGCCTTGATCATTGGCGTCGAGTATCGACCACCTACATCTAGTTATTATGGTCCTTCCGCAAGCATGCGAGGTGCAGGTTTTGAGCAAATCACAGCACTCGAAATCCGATGCAAACATGCACGACGCAGAAATGCTTGCATCTGAGCATCAGAACTCGGCCGGACCATCACTTTACCTCATATAGGTGGAGGCATCAACGGATGGTCACCCAGAGCGAAAGTGATACCGGCATGATGCTTATTAGAGAATGAGGTGGCGATAGCTCGCTGGTGCAGGAGGTAAAGAAGGGGTATTTGGCATTCTATAGGTAGCGGGACCACCATTGTAGACCATCGCCGGAAAACTCGACCTACCGGAGGTAAATCAGAGTGGAGAAATATCATTGCTTGTTACACACGGAACTGAAGTAGTGCGAGTTAATTTCCTCTTAGAACATTCTAATCGCAGAGTAATTAGCTACCAGGGCTCGTTGTCAAAACCTATACCCGGTCCCATTGCGAAACATGTGGCGAAGTCCAAAACTCTTCAATTAACGGATTAATCCCCGAGAATCTCTGAGCCTCGCTCAAACACCTAAGGCAGTCGTTCTCGGTGGCAATTTGACCTTTCAGGTGGTGTTTCTTTGCGTGAGGTAATTGACCTTAGAGGTCAACGCTCGTCCGCGGCTATTTCCGAATATTCCTAAAATAGATGGATGCAGCACTTTCTTCGAACTCCGATGGTCTCATGGGCCCATTTTTGCTGTAGGTAGGAGCCTCGTCACCCAAAATGACGCCGCGCCTCGTCTGGGGCCTCGTCGGAGCCTCGACCGTACCTCTACTCGCCCTTCCTCGCCCCCGCCCGCCGCGACCGCCTGCACGCCCTCGCTCGCCACCGCCACCGCCACCACTCGCATCGCCTTTCCGATGCGCACGGCCCTCCCCCGCCCTCAGGCTCCCGACGTGCACGGGCCACATACACCGCGTCACGCCCACTTCGTGCGCACCCCGCCCTCACCCTGGCCTCGACCCCGCCCTGGCCTACACGCTCTCGTGCTCGCAACAGTGACGTGGTGTCGTCGTGACCACTCGCCCACCTCGCCCTGGCCCACCCTCCCCCGCACACCCCTCGCGCTCGTGACAGCGACGCGGTGACGACGACAACGCGACGATCACAACCGCACGATCGCCACTGCGTCGTCGTCACCACTCGCCCACTCGTGCTCACCGTTGCGCCCGCTTGGCGCGCACCTCGTCCTCATCCCGCCCTTGGCGCGCACGCCCTCGCGCACGCAACGGCAACGCAGTGACGACGACGACGACGCGACAATAGTAGTCGCACAATCGCCACAGCGCCGTCGTCACCATTCGTGCTCACCATCGTGCCCGCTTGGCGCGCACCTCGTCCTCATCCCGCCCTTGCTCCATATTAGGTAATTACCTCATGCCGCCGGCGCGGAATGTTCGATTTCGAAAATGGAGATCTCTCCAATCATATGTTTTCTTGTCTTTTCCTCTGCTTCCTCCCTATATTTCATATCATCTGTGTGTAGATATATGTTGTAATATACTATGGTACATTGTGTGAACATGGTATCTGTGTCCTGAAAGATTTCACAAGCTAATAATGAAGATTTGATGAAAGAAAGAAAACATAACCGCTTTTTTGACACATTTGAGTTATGCCCCTGGTCAACATACCCCCAGAGAGGTTTCATATATATCTACAACATATCAGTAGCACTGATCACCAGGAACCAAATTGGTGATGTTATGTCATATTCTCCTCCTGACCCCTTTATCACTTCCCTAGGCTACTCGGGAAGTGCCGCCTGCGTCAGCAGAAACCTTGCTTGGTAATTAGACGAAGATGAGATGAATATTCAGTGTGACATGATCAGGTTTATGCAGAGAAATTGTATGTTAGACTACATATTTGACCTAGGCCAAAAAGAAAACCTTGCAGCAGGGGGAAAAAAAAGGTCGGAGGAATGGTGGATCGATAAGAGAGCACAGACAAAAGAAGAGTTTGTCAAGCAGTTTCATTGTCAGCGTATGATCTGATCAATTGTTCTAGTGTGGTAATTCTGCGTCTGACATGACTGGGTTCTCTTTGAAGAAGACAAGGTGGAATTGGGCCATTTGTGGCAAGTTGTCATAAGTTGTGTAGTTCTTGTTCAATGCAACTGTTGATGTAGATTAGAAATCCAACGGAAGAGAGAAAGAAGAAAAGGACTGCAACCTATTGACGATGTCTTGTAGAAAATGTATGTGGGAGTTGCAAATGTGAATGCGTGAGCGTGGCATGGCTGCTGAGAGATGGTGAGGATGTATGGTTTGCGAGGGATTCATGGATTATGGATATTGCCGAAGTCGTGTTGTACACTCACTCTGGCACAAAAATGTCACATGAAAGGGTTGAATTTCAATTTGTTTGAATCATTGATTCATATGATATCTGTTCGACTACTCTGACAACAGACGAAGAGATACTATGAATAGAAACTACTTCCCCAGTTTGCGTTCACTATTCACATTTGCAACGTCTTGTTACACCTGTTATCACAGAAAGGAGCTCGTTCTGTGCGAATATGTCACGTGCAAGAGTAACACATGAACATAATGTTTGAATTACGGGGTGGGGAAACCGTGCTTTCCAAGCAAGGTAATACCAGTACTCTGGCCAACCCTGAATTGTGTGGGCATCATTGAATAATGTATATCTACATATCCTACCATATATACCTCTCGCCATAAGGTATTAAACATTGTCTAGAGAGCATTTTCCACTTTTCTGTAATGAATATATTGGGGGTGTTTAAAGGGGCATATCATCAGGGCAACTGCATACCGCTCTGGGCTCTATTGGTCCCTAACTGTCCCTATTTCTGCAGATTTTACCAGCACTGATTGAAGGTGTGAGGAGTGATTGAAACATATGAAAGCGTGGGAAAAGCTTCGGAAACTTAGGAGACTTTCAAAACAAATCAAAAACATGTCATTGTGGCTTCCACAAGGCTCCAAGTACCATTCTAAATGGTAGATCATGTACCTAAGGTGCTCTAGAAACTGTGTACACCATGTGCCTAGTCTATTCCATCCATAAGACATGGGAATTGCGAAATTGTATGTCTGGTGCCAACAGTAATGATCACATGTATTCTGTTGAGATGCTTAGATAATAGAATAAAGTTTGTCGAGTGAGATTAGATATGAGTGATGAGTGAGCTCAGATGAAGGATTGGGGACGAAGTCAAGATGTTAGATTAGGCCCCTAGGCTACTGCCAATTCCTATATACTATTCCTACTGAATTGATTTGTAAACTGTACAGTCTCTACTATAGGAGACTGTACTTTGTATTTGGCTTGTTAGGCCGGATGTGGCTTGTACATTAGCTAATTATATTAGCTAATCCAACACTCCCCCTCAAGCCACATATAGGCCGAGAGCTTGGTAGTGTTGTTCGTGTTGTGCATGAGGTAGGGCCTTAGTTAATATATCCGCCATCATTTTGTCAGTAGGGCAGTAGCTTAGTTTAATTTTCTTGGCATGTATTTGTTGTCTGAGATAATGATTTTTGATTTCGAAGTGCTTTGACCTTTTGTGATATTGGAGATTTGTCGCAATCACTATTGCTGACTGATTATCTCCAAATAATTCAGTCACTTCATTTTGGTTGTGTCCAATTTCATTGTATAGAGTTCGCAACCAAATGATTTCACGTGCAGTGTCCACCATTGATGTATATTTGGCTTCAGCAGTAGATAACACAATTGTGCGTTGCCTTTTTGAGCTCCAAGTTATTGCACCTCCATTTAGGATAAAGATGTTTCCATTTATGGAAGACATATCATCATTTGATGTGAAGCTTGCATCTGCATATCCATGTACACAATTATCACCTTTTCTGTAGGTGATACCTCGATATTTTGTCCCCTTTAGATATCTTAGTACCCTTTTTGCTGCTGTCCAATGTATCATATCTGGGTTATTATTGAATGAGCATAATTTGTTTACTGCATATGCTATATCAGGTCTGGTGTCTATCATGGCATACATCAGTGATCCCATTAGCGATGCATAATTTCCATTTATGGTAGATGCGTCATTATGCATTGTTGAGGCTCATGCTTGATGTTCAGGTCTAATGGAGTGGATACAGAGTTTGCATTCTCTAGCCCGTATTTCTCTAGTATAGCCTCAATACATTTTGTGTCGCTGATAGTGAGGGTACCATTGTCTCTGTCTCAAGTAATCTCAATACTGACGAGTTTATTGGGCTCGCCTAGATCAGTTATCTCGAACTGATTTGCTAATTCCTCTTTTAGGGCATCCATGCGTTCCTTGCTATTTGTAAATAGTAGGAGGTCATCGACCTACATGGTTATGATTTCTATACTGTTGGTCTTTCGTATGTATATGCACGGATCACTTTGTAGTTGCTCAAAACCCATCTTTGTTAATTTAGTGTTGAGTTTGTGGTTCTATTCTCGACCGGACTGTTTTAGTCCATATATGGTTTTGATTAAGCGACATAGGCGTGATGTGCTGTTGTTGAACCCTTCCAGCTGATTCATGTATATTTCCTCTTTTAGGTCACCATTCAGGTACACGCCTTTGTCGTCCATTTGCTGGATTTCCCAGTCGTTTTCAACAGCTAAGGCTAGTATTGCCCTGATCATCTCTAGTCTGACAATGGGGGCAAATGTTTGATTGTAGTCCATTCCAGGGATTTGAGAGAATCCTCTGGCAACTAGTCTAGCTTTGTATTTTTGTAGATCACCTTCTTTATTGTATTTTTTCATGAATACCCATTTGTTCGTGATTGGTTTCCTATCTTTGGGCACATTGGCTAATTCCCATGTGCCCATTTGTTTGAGTGTCACAAGCTTGGTTTTTACGGCCTCTTCCCATTCAAGCCAATCAGGTGATTTCATTGCCTCTTTTAGTGTTTTTGGGTCCTTATTTCCAAGGTTAGACTCGTTGAATGCCATGTATACATACATGTGCAGCCGATGACATTTCATACTCATCCTCGTCAGGGTCATCATCCAAATTGGGCAATTCGTCATTTGGATCATTATGGCTCTCATTATCTTTGTTTGCCTTCTGACGCGTGTTCTTTGTAGTCTGCTCTTCACCTATATATTTTCTTTTATTGCTGACTCCTTCCTGAGTGGTATTAGAGTCAGGTTTGGGTGAAGGATTATCTTTGTCTCATTTCTCCCCCTCAAACCGGCTATCTGATGCCGCATTTGGGTCTACAGAGCGTGGGAATCTGTAGTTGCATGAGACTTTAATCATTTTCTTCTGCGCGTCGAAGTATTTGATAGCCCTAGGACCTTCTTCTAATCCCACAAAAATGTGTTTGAATGAGTTGGGTTCTAGTTTAGATGGGTTGATCTGTTCATCTAATACCCATACTGTGTGACCAAATTCATGTATGTGTGATATGTCGGGCTTATTGCCAGTTCATTTTTGGTAAGGTGTCATATTGGGAATGGCATGTGTGAATACGTGGTTCCGGATATAGGTAGCATATGTATGTCATGGCTTCAGGCCATAATTCTGATGGTAATTTGTGTGCTATTAGCATTGCTCGGGATAATTTGACGACTGTTCTGTTCCAGCATTCTGCTATACCATTTTGCTCTGGGGTGCGTGGTGTGTTGTTTGCAGTTCAATCCCTTTTGTGTGACACCACCCAATTATGTAAGTCTTTATTGATGTATTCATTTGTGCCCATTATCAGCGCATATTGCTTTTGGACATTTTTCTCCTTGGCGCTCAATATATGTAAGGTAATGTTTTACCTTTTCTGATGCCTCATCTTTGGTTTTCATATAATAAAGTGTGACTTGTCGACTTGCATCATCAACAAATGAAATATAGTACCTGAATCCATTTACGGATGGGACACGTGCTGGTTCCCACACATTGGTATGTGTGAGCTCACCAGGTAAGTGGTCCCGGCGGCTTACCATTTTAGGTAAGGTGCTCTGGTCTGTTTTGCCTGAATACAGGCATCACACTCTAACTCCTTTGGGCTGTCCTCTATGGACATCCCATTTACGAGGTTTTTATTTTGTAATTGTTGTAGTCCACTGATGCTGATGTGACCAAGTCGGTGGTGCCATTCCACCCATGTACATGTACATATATTTTGTTTTCATCTTTATGGCTATGTTTGCTTGGTCTGGTACATGTTTTGTACTGGCATCTAGATAGTATAAGCTATGTTTCTTAGTTCCGATTGCAATAATGCAATGGTGTTGATCATATATTTGTATTTTTCCGTTTCCGCATATTGCTCGACCTCCGATACTGTCTATGTGCCTGAGTGAGATTATGTTCTCATATGCTTCGGATATGTATAGTGTGTCCGTCAGGTGGACCTTGATGATCTGATTATTGACATGGCTAGATAAGGTTACAGTTCCTTGACCGTAAGCGGTAGCCGGTCTGTCACCTAGACCCTTAATTTCCTTTTTAGGTAGTTTTGTATAGTTCTCGAAAGCATTCCATCGCACACATATGTGTGTTGTCATGCTGGAATCTGCAATCCACAAGTAGCAGGAAAATTCGACCTCATTATTGTTGACTACTGATACATGAGCAGTAAATGCCTTGTCTAAACTTTCTGTGTCTGACTCAGAGTCATTCTTTGTCACAATTGCACACTCTTTTCCTTTTGAGGTGGATGGACCTTTGTCTTTATTTTTGGAGATCCTGCCTTTTCCTCTATTGGCAGAATTCTTCCAACACTCTTCGCCCTTATGCCCAAACCTACCACACATGTCACATTTAGGCTTCCCTTTGAATTGGCAATCAGCTGTATTATGATTGGTGCGGCCACAAATGCGACGGGTATGCTGTTTCCCCTTTTGGACAGTGGGTGCAGGCTTAGTGCTATAGGCATATTCGCCTGTAACATCTTTCTCCTTGCAGCGGGTTTCTTCTTCGCATAGTAGCGATACCAATTGCCGTTCCGTCATAACCTGAGCAGCGTGATTCCCTTGTGTACCTCCCTGATATCCTAGGTACGAGGTGGTCCAAGCTTTCCAGCTGCGTGGGAGTGAGGCGACTAATATAGCCTTGAACTTGTCCCTATCGATCAAATGGCCCAATAAGGTAAGGCGCTCGCGCTTTTGCTTCATCTCGTTAAGATGCGCCGCGATGTCAGTTCCTTCCTTAGCTTGGGCACTGTATAAGGCACATTTCATGGAAATGATAGATTGTTGGCCTTGAGGCTCATGGATGATCCTCAAGGTGTCCCACATCTTGGCAGCTGTAGGACACATCGAGACATGTATTACCTGCTCATCACGAATCGCGGTTGTGATCAACTCTTGTGCGATCGTGTCCTTATCTTCCCATATCACCACAGTGTTACAGACCCATATTAATTTTCCCAGATTTCTCCCTATTTTTCCTGATTTTCTAGAGTGACTGTACTGATATGCCTGTTATCCTCATGTACAACTCATGGATGAGTCATGTAGCATAGCATATTGTACAATCTAGTGTACACATAGCCAAACCCCTGTATAGTATATAAAGCCTCAATAGAGTGCCAGGAGGACCTCAGTCTTGTCCTCTTGAAGATTTCCCATTGTCTCTAGGAGCTACCAGTCCACTTCATTGTCACTACTTGAACTACTAGCGCTCTTAGTGAGTGTTGGTTGTTTCATTAGGACAAGACTTCTAACAAGCCCTTGGGATAGTTACCCAATCGCTTTCTTGCCTAGCCCTTGTCTAGTCACCACACTCTATCACTAGTAGGATCCCTTTGCCACTGTTACCCAAGGCCCATAGCTAAATGCCCCCTTTCAGTGTCTATTGTCATCAAGAAGGAAGAATTCCCCATTGTAGTCCCCCTTCTGGGATCAGGAGACGAGGAGACAAAATCAGAAAGCATACCAAGTTTATGCTATCCTAGTTCTAGTCCTAGTACAAGTAGGGCCTCTAGCCGGCTCTCATCTTACCATACCCACTGGCCCGCCCATCACTTCTCACCATACTGGAGAGGCAATTCGTCCGATTCAACCTACCACCCAGCATCTATCATAAGATCACCGACACCCCTTGAACAACCAGTCAACTGGAATCCAGTCTACAATCACGGAGTCGCTACTGACACCACCATTGTCCCCTCCTCCTCAAGTTCTGAGACGTATATCAATCCTATCGGTTACGCTCTACGCCGAGTATTCCTTCCATCAGAAGAGTCAGATATTATTAGAGAAGGACTACAGCTTGGGCTTCAGCAGAGAGCAGAAGAGGAACACAGAGAACAGATCTGGCAGAGAGTCCTCAAGGCTAGAGCAAGAGTCGAAGAAAGACTTAATCGTGAAGCAAGACTTCCACCCCACAATCCTTGCCTTCCTAACCCTATACTACGTCATTGGTTTAGAGGCAACCCTCCTCCCCCTGCTCTACGTAACCATATCTCTCCTCTTTGGCCTAGACAGTCGCTTAGGATATCTGCACGCTACGGTGAAGTTTACACTCGCCACTAGCCGTGTTGTACCTACCTTACGAAGAGTACCTCATTTCGAAGCACCTATACACGTACCTAGACCGCGCAATCCATCTCCATGCCCACTGCCCCCATATGTCTGAGGACCTTGTGTGATCCTTGAGGACGAAACAGACAAGTCATTGTCAAGTTAGATCTGGATTGAGTTAATCAACATTGGAGATTAACACCGGATCAAAAGAAGCGCTACCAATCTCACGTCACATCCCTTATCAAATGCAAATCGGGTAAATCTTACACACCTGATTCCCCCTATCACCACATCTTGAAGACATCGCACCGTCTCAAGAAACAAACTACTTGCACTGTCCGTAAACCCATATGAACCAGTACCTCATTGCCTTTTGTTACTTGTTCACAGTCATTCTCTTGTTTCTTGCATTCTTCATCTGCCAAGCAGTACCTGCAGGTCAACCTATCAACATAGACCTTTACCAAAACAACACGATCATTTCTTTTGCCATCTCTGATCCTTCATAAATCGCCTACACAGTGCCAGAAGAACAGCACGAGGCAATCAACGATAATTGGGGAAACCAAGAAGCTTGGGGAAACAAAGACGGTTGGATCCCTGCAGACGATCAGAACATCCTAGATACCCAGCCCCAACTTCACACCTCTCAGTGGATTGATTGGGTGTTTCACCATGTAAACATCCACCAAATCAGAGAGATCACAGGATGTCTCTTTGCACAGAACTTCCATACTCAGTTTGAAGAAGCAAACAGGTACCCCTTCCACACCAACACCCTGCACCCAAGTATTCTGGAACTCGAAGAGTCACCAGTTGAAGAAGAAGAACAAGACCAGTGGGAAATAAACACTGATGATGAGATCCCAGGTCTTGGTAACTTCGAGAACGCGGAATAAATTTCTTTTCTAGTCTAGTTACTATCTCGCTTTATTTGCTTGTAATCTAATCTAAGCTTTTCTTTCCACCATGGCTAGCTACAACCCCCGCAACTTCAACCTTGGGCAGTTCATGAATGATCTCTACCAGCTACCTGATCTGGATGCCCAGTTCAAATTCTTGGAAGATCAGTTTGAAGTGATCAACTCCTATTCGCTAATGTTAGAGAAAGAACTAGAGAAAGTATTCCTCCTTGTTGCCACTGAAATGACCAACACTCACTAAGAGCACTAGTAGTTCAAGTAGTGACAATAGAAGTGGACTGGTAGCTCCTAGAGATGATGGAAAATCTCCAAGAGGACAAGACTGAGGTCCTCCTGGTGCTCTATT